>BSAI01000115.1:2815025-2890541 GCA_036245035.1 Adrianichthys oophorus | reverse complement strand
TATTAAAAAGTAAAATGCAAAAAAACAATCATATTTAGCTTTTTGCAAAAAAAAGAGAAAAAAAATAAATTTGATGGTTAATATCATACTACATTCATCTGGCCATTTATTTTATTTTTATTTTAAATCAAAATTTGCATTTCTATGGACATTTTTTTAATAAACTCAGTCGGATCGTACCTGGATATCCCACTGACGGATGTAAAAGATCCATCCCAGAGGTAGTTAAGCTCAGGCCATTGACCGTGTAAGGTGGTTGCTTTAGATACGACATCATGCTAATATTTGTTTGGGGGTTGAAGTTGGAAAAAATTTTGAAAATGGATGTAACTCCCGATGCGCTCTGGCTGTCCTCCTTTCCCGGCGTTTCCCGTGTTCCCGTCACCTGTTCGGAGAAGGGAATAAAAAAGGCGCTTGATGAAGAGGAGAAGGTCCGTCAAGTGTCACCCGCTCCAATCTGAAAGCTCTGCCTCTGAGAATG
Source organism: Adrianichthys oophorus (assembly GCA_036245035.1). Classification (NCBI taxonomy): domain Eukaryota; kingdom Metazoa; phylum Chordata; class Actinopteri; order Beloniformes; family Adrianichthyidae; genus Adrianichthys; species Adrianichthys oophorus. The sequence goes on along the minus strand of BSAI01000115.1, from coordinate 2,890,060 downwards.
CGAGCCCCTTCTCGTGAGGCCCCGGCGATAACTCCAGCTGTCCTCACTGCTTCAATCCCCCTCACCCCTCCCGCCACCAAAAACAATGCGCGCTGTAACCGCAACAAGTCACTTGAAATTTGAATTAAAGTCGCAGGGGCTTGTGCGCAAAATCAGCTTGAACAAACAGATTTCCTATAAACCTGGAGACATAAATATTAATTGTCCTCCAAAAATTCCTAAACCCCAAAATAAAGTGAGATATTTTTAAATAACCCAGCATTGTGGTATCATTTATGAACAAATTTATAGCTATTTTTTGTGGTTTTATTATTTTTTTTCACATAAAAGTAATTTCTGTTTTTTTTAAAAGCAACATTCTTCAAAGTGAGTCGTGTGACTTTAAAACAGCTATTAATGCGCGCCGCGAGGTCGCGTATAAACGTGATTGCTGTCACTTCAACTTCAGTGATCCTCGCCACCCGTTATCCCCACTGTGCCTCTTGATTAGTTGCATCTTTCCCCCCTTCAATGTCCAACGGTTTTAACCCCCTCAACCCAATCTGTCATCTCAAACACACCCGGTATAGTTCGTGCGCGCACGCTCAATAATAATTACCCCGTGTCCATCCATTAATTAAAATAAATGTTTTGTTGTTGATAAATTAAAAAGGACATCCGCGTGGAAGGAAAGTTGAGCTGCTGTCTGTCTGCAGGGTGTCAATGCAGACGCCATAAACCGCAGCTAGAAATCAACTCCAGCCTTCTGCAAACTTTTAAAATATATTTATCAGCACTATAAGTTTAATAAGAAAAATCTAAATTAAACTAATGTTCGATTTGTAAATCTTCAAACAAACGTTTGAAATCCGAGTTTGCACCCAAAGAGCAGCCAAACATATTCAATGTGACATGTTGGTTTATTGTCCTCTGAATTATTTATCTGCTCAGGCACATACAGTAGACACGACAAGGCCCAGGAGATTTGGCCTAAATGTTCTGTCTCCAGTGAAATATTTCGTGCGTAAAAAGCGCAAATATGAGGGCGTTTGTTTCCTGGACGTTTTTTTCTTCCATTAATCCACTAAAACTCATCTGGATGCGGTTTTTGGGGTTGTTTCAGAAACAGATGGTGTTAAAACTATTAAGTCTGACCTCCAAGAATAAGAAGGGCTAACAGTTGGGGAGAAAAGAACCCAACATTTGAATAATTTTCTTAATTTGAACATAATTAAAATTAAAATAAAAAGAAAAGTTTTTTTTGTAAAATGTTGGTCTGGGTACACATCAACGACATTCCGGTCAATGTCGAAAATCTCCAAAATCAGACATCCTTAAAAAGTTTTCAACATTCTTTGTTGTTTTATATACATATATATATTTTTTTATTTTTACTCTCACAACATTTAATGTTTAATATTATTTGAAAATGGTGTATTTTCCATATGTTCAAATGTAACAACAACAACAACAACAACAACAATAATAATAACAACAACAACAACACCAATAATAACAACAACAATAATAATAATAATAATAATGGACTTACCGTACCGTGGATGTTTGGAAAGTGTTGTTTCCTTTAGATAAATCGTAAAACTCTCTGAAAATTAGCAGTCCTGTTGGATAAAAATCGAATAAATATCATGGGATCACAGAGCGGAGCAGGAACCAGACCAGGTCTCCTTAAAACAGAACAAGAGAGCAGATAAAAAGTTGAGCGTTGAGAGCCTTTATCAGGATCTGAAGCGGCGTAAGAGAGATGGAGGAGGCTGCATGTGCGCCTTCAGGATTTGTCGCTGTGTTGGGAGCGAAGTGGTTGGAGTTAGATTTTGTACTAAGAGCTAGCCAATGGGAGTCGCAGGAGCGCAGGAGCTGGGGTCTGTCTCCTTCTCCGTCTCTCACACTGGTGGGGAGGGTGTCTTTCTTTCTCTCTTTTTTCCAGCGGAATAAACGTCTCCAGCGACTTTTTTTGACGCACACTCCTCAGCCAATGGCAGCGAGAGGGCGACTGACAACATCCCCATCCCACCGCAGAGAGGGTGCACTCAAGATAAACCAACGATATGCGGGTGGATGATGGGGAAGCGAGTTTAAATCAGAGGAAAGACATTTTTTTTCTTTATTTCTGCTTTTGTTGGGTTTAGTGTTTGACGTGAATTGAGCTATCAAACTAGGAACCATTAAAAAAAAAAAAAAGGTTCGTGATGCGTAAAATGAAAAGATGAGCAAAAACCCAATCTTATTTTCTTTATTTTTCACCTAAAATGATAGAATAAAAATGATTAAAAGATCAAATCATCACAACCAGTTTTAATACTTTTAACACATCTTAAAATAAAAACATGTGGAGGAGGAGGAGGGGGGGTGTCATGCGTCCCTTTTACATTCCAGTGCGTCGCAAAAAAAAAGGAAAAAAAGAGAGGATTTAGAGCGACTTATTTCCTTTAAAGTGTCCCCCCCGTCCGCCGAAGCAGCCAGTCTGCTGCTCTCAGCCACATGCGGGGCCTGCATGCGTGGAAGTTTACCCGCAACACTTACAGGTGGGGGTAGGGGCAGGAGGGGGGCTGAGAACTTGCCCATCCAGCAGAGAAGAGATCACAAAGAACTGTGGTGGGATGGATGGATGGAGGGAAGGAGGGCGGGGGTGAACATTTTTTATGGCAACAAGAGGATCAACTTTGACATTTTTTGGCAATTGTTTGGTAATTTTATTTTGTGAAAAGGTAAGTCAATTTTAAACAAAAAAAATATCTAAGAAAAGTGATCCATACTGCAATGATAACCTTATTATTGTTCGTAATATATATAAATATATATTTATAAATTCGGATAATTATTATAATAAATGGAGGGCTGTCAAATAAGCTTCCTCTACGTCACTTAAGTGGTGAACCTGCATCTGAAAATAAACTGGAGGGTTTTTGTCACGGTTTGGTAAATGTCTCATCTTAAGAGGCTTTGTGGAACACCTACACACACTCTCTCTGGCGCACACGCACACACACGCACACCACAGCGCGCCTGCACGGACACACCCGCTCACTTCACCCAGATTTAAATATTGATTTAGATTTATAAACACAGGCAGACCGCGGCTTTCGTCGTTCGCCTCTCGCGCGCGGAAAAGGCCGGAGTCAAAAGGTGCTGCGGCAGCTGCTGGGAGGAGCGGCTCTCCCCGCAGAGCTGCGACCGGAGCTCCCGCAAACGCACGCATGGCGCGCCTGCTCCAGAGATGACATCTCTGCTGACAGACTTCGATCGGAAGGGAGAGGATAGATCCAACTTGGACGTGGATTTTTGTCTGAAAATCGAGCTGTGCCAGCAACTTCTGCTTTGAGTTTGGAGAGGGAGAGCTGCCAAACATCCACGTTTGTTTCGATTTTTTCTATTAAATCTATGAACTTTCAGATGAGGATTACTTTGACAGAATTCTTTAATTTGATTAAATTTTATCCCACGGAAATTTCTTTTTTGTGGAATAATTCCTTTTTTGCGCAAAATTCAGATTATTTCACAAAATTTCTCAAAATAAAAACAAATATTTTAATTAACAGCGCAGAGCAAATTCTGCAACATGAAGGTTTCAAGAAAATCTTTTTTCCCTTATTTTTCGGAGGGATAAACGATTCCATCCTCCAAACGTTTTTGCTCATTTAGCCGCTGGATGGGAATGCAAACCATTACGCGCGGCGCAGCAGCTGCAGCGTGGAAAATCCTGACGTCTGATGCAGCTATCTGCAGGATCTCAGCGTTCAAATTGCTAAATCATTTATTAAACTGTAAAGCCGGGCCCTCCGCGGGGACTTTGTATCTTAAAAAGAAGAGAGAATGAGTTAAACGCCTCCGGCGGGCTGCGCTCCCACTGACTCCCGGCTAATTGACGAGGACGGCTTTTATCTCCGCCTCCGCCGCTCTCAACCTGAGCGCGAGCGCTTCCGCAGGCCCGCTCCAACCTGTCTGTGATGTCCTCCAGCTTATGCGTGTCCACGCGCCTTTTCAAACACACTGCGCAGACTCGCCTGTGTGACCCCTGTTTGATAGTCTTGAAAGCGAGATAAAGAAAATCTCATTTTTTTCACACTGGATAATTAGACAAACAACCCCCAGTTCACTCCTTGCTCTTTGCCTTTATCCAGGCGTGAAAACAGGTAATCAACTGATGATATGACGGTGACTTTTAACTCATTTTTTTAATTCAAAAATGTGCAAACTTGAGAAAAAATATTTTGGTACAAAGGAAAAGTTTCTTTTTCATGTAGATAAATAAAGAAAATGCGAGTTAAATTCCAAGAAATGAACAAAACTGGCAACCAAAAGTATGATTAAAATGTTGATAACGTGTCTTCAAATTCCCTATAACTTCATTTCACATATTTTTTCCCCTAATCAAATTAATAGAATTCTACAAAAAGACATTAAACACTAAATTTAAATATTTAAAAATGAAGAAAAAACCAAGAGGCTGATAAACAAAATAAATACAGAGTGTTTGGTGGAGTGTGTAGGTTGTGAAAAAGGAAAACAAGAGAGCAGAAATGGGATAATCCAAAGCTTTAATCAATTTGAATTTTGGCAGGTCCAATGTGTTGCATTGTAACTGCTTCTGTGCTTAAAAAAACATCTGCAGAGAGGCTTTTCCTGCACTGTTCCCTTTCCACAGAGAAGCTAAACCTTTGTGTAATGTAACATGTAACTGACCTCAGAGGTCACGAAAACACATCCAGTCTCCTCCCCTGAGATTTTAGGGGCACAAACCCTATTCAGTGTTTGTTTGGAAGGAGTTTGCTGACACCCTCACACATCTTGGATGTTCAAAAATCTGCTCTTCTAAATAGCTTTGTAGAATATAAAAACAAGAATCAGTTTTATTTAAAAAAAAAAAAAAAAGTACATCAGTTTTTTACGCGTTTATTTCATTCATTTTAGTTTGTTTACATTTGCTAGTACGGCTTTGCTAGCACGTGTTTGCCAAATGGAATCTTGTTGAAACACCTTTTTAATTGGTGCCATAATTGTTTCTCTTGTGGAGTTTGCCAGTAAACAAATGGTTGAAGTCAAACACATGCAGGTCATGAAAGAAAAAACAAGGTCAAGAGCTGACGAGGAGAAAGTGGAAAAAGAAATACTGTTTAATTGTACTGTTAAGCTTTGCTTTTTTTGTTTTTTTTCAAAAGCATCCCTGACTGTATGTTTTTATTAAATGAAATTCTGAAACACTGCTGGTGTTTTATTTATATGTTAATTCATTGTGTTATATGTGCAAATAAAAGGCTTTTTGCTGCAATCACTGAGGGGCTTTGCTCCTTTCTCCCTTTCTCTTCACCTAGAGTAGCCTTCTCATGCGTGCGTGCTGAGGTGTGTGCGCGGTGTGGTAAAACCTGCCCTGCAGACTGGACCTCTCAAGTCTTCAAAGGAGGAAGAACTCCATGTGGGGGATTTGTTCGGGCTTATTTGGTAACCGAGGATTTGAATTGGATTCTTGGAGGCATTCATAACACATTTGAAAACGTTACATTGTGTGATTTTTGTGCGTAATCCGCCATAATAAATTTTTGAAATGGTCACAGCACTTTGCACAACTGTGACTATTCATGATTTATCGAATGGTTTTCTTGTCTTGCCTCTTGGGGGGTGAGGTGTGTTGCCTGCAGGGAATGTAAAGTTGGGGGGTGGGATAGCAGTCCAGGGTTTGGGTGAGGCGGATGAATTTGGAAGTTTTTTTTTTTACCTTCCTCTTCCTCAAAGGTTTTGTTTGTGGGGTATGGTCATCCATTGAGCTGAAATATGGTTTCCAGCTGATCCTGACCAGGAGAATCCACTGGATCTTGCGCCCTCTGAGGAGCGTGACTTTACTGTCCCACTTTAAAAGACAAGGTTAAAAAGTAGTTAACGATGAATCCACTTAATCAATAATTCGATTTATATTTCTGCGATCCAATCATTTGATCTGTTTGAGGCAAGTTGCTAATCAAATTGACCTATACCATTATAAAACATTTTGAAATGAAACAAACTATTATAACCAATTTTGGAAAATATAATTTAAACACGTTGAATTTAGCAAAGACATGTGACCATACAGAGTGATATAATGTTCTGATAATGTTCCATTTGTATTATTTTGATGTGGAAAAACAACAATAAGCTGAACTTTAGGAAACTAAAATGTGAATGGATTTGCATTCATTCTTGTTTACTTGTTTGTTCACATATTTAAGTTACACTTGATTTTATTGCAAGAAATACAATTAATCTGAAAAGTTTCACCTGCGCTGTTCAGTTCCAGGAATTTATCCCTCAATCACACTGGTTGAATTTTTGGCTAAAGATGAATTAAATCATCGTTCAATAGAATTATCAACATTTTGCTAAATGTTTGCACAGGAAAAATTGTGAAATACATTAAGCTTCATTAATAAAGAAGAACATTATGAAGCATTTCCAATTATTTCCATCTTAATACATCAAATGCACCATTAACAATGTGCTAAAAATGAGCACTTACTTTTTCCCCCTGTTTATCACAAAATAAATACTGTGTGCTCAAGATTTCATGTCACTCAGAAACAAAAAGTAAATGAAAATGAAATTCCAGTGATAGCACTATTTCACATAAGTGACCCCTTTATTCTCTTTTCAGCGAGTAAAAGTTCAAATCAAGTTGTCAAATTAAGAGAGAAAAGCCTTAAAACTTATGTCTGAAAAAGTCCAGAGGGAGAGAATGATGTTACAATTTTCAGTTAGAAGTCACTGTATCACGTGCATTGGTTTCTCCACGTCTTTGATTTAGATTCATCTCTGTGCAACTTGATAAAAGTGAAAGCAGCAATGTGTATGTGTGTGTGGGGGTAAATTAGTTGTGCCCTGTCCAAACCCTACTTTCCTTTGAATGACACTTTGGCGATGCCCCCAGCTCCCCACTTCGACTTCTCAAGCATGCCCCCTGTCTGTGCCAACTCCTCTCATGTCTTTAATATCTCTCTTTGGACCCTTGGGTTTTGCCAGCGAAGGCTCCCCTGTGACAGTTGGACGTTGCCGTCACTTTTGGGAGACAGCAGCGGGTGTTTGTATCGTTCCCAGCCCCGGGGCCCGCAGGGAATCTGTGATGGCTCGCCTGTCAGCCGGCCCCTCCCCTGTAATTAGGAGAGTAAACACAATGTCTGGCTCGAACTTGGAGACAAGTATGAGCGAGCGGAGGGGGGTACCACCCGGCTCCTGTCCCGTATGAGGTGCAGCTTTGGACTGACTGTCTGGGAGGTGCTGCCCATTAAAATGTCAAGGAAAAGTTGGAGTTTTATATTGGGTTTTCTCATAAAAGTATATCATTCAAGTTAGACAAAGTGTGTTCAGCTATGCTTGTACTTTTCCAGCATCTCCTCTTTCTTCCCTTCTCTCCTGGTTGCTAAGGTGACTGGTCAGTGGCTGCAGGAATGTGTTGTGTCCTGAAATTGTAGCATGGGACCAGCTATGGAGGAGCACCATCCTACCCCAGCCCCTGCACTTTGCCCAGGCCGGGAGGCTGCGGGAATATCAAGTCAGGAGGAGAAGAATTTGACTGGAGCACCTGCCAGAGAAATGCCAGGCAGCGAGCGATGAAGAGACCAACCTAGATGGAGAGGGATGAAAAACAGAGATCCCAGCCAGTTGAGAGGCAGCCTGTCAGTGTCACTTAGGTCTTGTAGGATGCTCACTGATGATGAGCCAGTTGCTGGTGGTCTTTCAGACACTGTGGCACCGCATCTGATCTGCCTCACAAGGCTCAGAGTTCAGCAGACTTAGCTGGAGTGCCGCTTCTTCTTCTTCTTCTTAAAAAAAAAACATGTTTAAGTCATCTGACCAGTTTTTAGTACCTCCTTGAATTTGCATCGTCACCTGCAATACGCTTTGTGTAAGAACATATTCAATCAGACGGGGTGCATCAGTGTGTGCATGTTGCTGACAGGGGGGAGTAGAGAAGGAGGGGTCCTTGAAGGCCTAGTGCACTTGCCAAAGTCTTTACGGCGCCCAGAGAGCCATGCTGCAGCATCATGGTCCACAGCATGGAAAGACTTGAGGCAGATGGGTGCAGTGTAGCAGCACAAGCCTCCCCCCTCCACCCCCCATTCACTCAAATGCAGGGCAGCAGTGGTGGGAAAAGCACAGTGTGAGAGGGAGTCTGGGTTCACGGCTGAAGCTGAAAAGCTGTTGGATGAGCATTTGGGGGGCTGAGAAAAAGAAAGTTGGGGCTCAAGGATCTTTGTGGGGGGGCACATTTTAGAAGCTGTTGGTTGGGAAGGAATCCTGCAATGGAGTGGGGAAGCCACCCCCCACCCCCACCCCCACATCCCTTTGAAATCCAAGTGCAGGGGCACGAGCCCAGGGAGGAGTGGCAGTGTGGCCCAGTGCCTGAGCAGACAGGCAGTCACCGCACTGGGCTGCAATCCAGCTCGCCTCCATGGGCCCCTTCATGCTCAAGCCCACCCCGTCTGGACCGGGTTTACGGGACTCAGGCCGCCGACTCCCAGCGGACAGACAGGAGCCCTGTTCCTCTGGGCCCGGCTGCAGACCGTGTGCCGGCCTGAAAACGTATGCAGTGTCCCCCGGGGAGACGAGGCCCTGCAGAGATGAGGAGGTACCTCCGCTGCCTCACAGCTTCTCCTTCACCCATGCGTCTGGATGGGGGCCCAGAGTAGTCTGCTGCCGATGATAACCCCCACCTCACCAGCAGGCCATTCTGCCTTCTAGGCCTGTGCAGGTCCGCATATCCCCATGGCAACAGTGGCAAGGCTGTCCACACAATGTGAGTGGGCAACTAGCCAACTGCTGCCAAACTGGGGCGAGGGAGAGACATTTTGGGAAAATGTTAGATCCAGAATCTTTTCACCTTTATTTTGTCTCTGGGTAATCATGTTTTTGGCTCCTCTGAATCAGCCTCAGAGGCTTGGATAGTAGAGTAAAAGTTACAGCCCAGAGATCAGAAGCACCAATAAGTTTCCGTCACTTTCATTTGTTTCTGAAATGGGGCTAAAAATGGGAGAGCTTTAGTCGCGAATGGACAACACTTTAATACACGAGGCAGTCCTGATGTGTTTGAAGAGACTGTCACATTGTTACTAAGCATGTGTAAACACAAGGAGTTCAATGACTTTTCAGCTACCACCTAAAGTTGACCCACCGCCCCCAGTGCTGGTGCGAAGACACTATCAGGAGGTGTTTACTGAAAGTGGATATCTGCTGTTTGTTCTGTTGCTCTGCCTTTCGACCGTAAACAGCTCAACCGTTTTCCTTGAGTGGCGTTTGAAAAAGGCGTGCGTGCAAGCCATGTGTTATATTTGCTGATAACAGGATTTGCTCAAACTGTGAATCACCAGTCAAAAGAAGGTTAATTGTCAGCGCAAGTGGTAGAATGGGTACATGCAATAATTATTAGCCCACTTTGCTTTATTATTTAATGACGCTAATTAGGCATTAACTGTGGTCCTCTTTTTGGATCACCACTTCAAATGCATGTCAAATTGCATTAAGTTGACTTTGACATCCGTTCATTGAGCTAAAGGGGTGGTGTTTTGTAGATGTCCTTAGCGTGTTCATTGTTATGAAACCCATCTGTTGTTGAGGTATTGATCCGAAAATTTGTGCAGGGATTTGCAGAAACGGCTCAATTAAGTGCCTCCTTGTTTTATTAGCTCAGAGGACAATGCATTTCGTGATATTGTGTTTTATTTGCGTGCATGCTTTTCGTTTCATTGGTGGTTATTTGATGCTTTAAGCTCATATTAAGAAGCATATTTAACATGAAGGGGAAAAAAAAGAGAGCTAATGTTTAAAAAGCTGAAGTAATCAATCCTGAACCAAGAAAAAATAAAAGGTTTGGGTTGTTGGCCACTCATCCGAATGAGACTGGCATGAATCTGGCATTAAGGTGAGGTGAAATGTGACAAGGAAAGAAAGCAAGAGATCAAGGCATGGCTGCCAGTGCATGTCATTGCCCTACACTGTCATCAAATAGCCCCGTGCTGCTTATACTGCTGCCCAGACGCAAATTAATTTGGACGCCTGGAAAGACTGCAGAGCCCAGGACTCATCTCTGCCCTTTAATAAAAGAAAAGACACCAGGGGAGGGTATTCTTCCAGCAGAGGGGTGGGGAGGCTGAGAAGGCTTTTGAGTGATTTCAGTGGAGGGGCACAGCATCTCAGATGAGATGGGAGGGTACATAGGATACGCTTGCTTGTCCTGCTATGATGACAAGATGGCTCATCCACCACTGTGCCGATCACCCCCTCCCTCTGCTGTCGTCCTCTGGTTCTCCACCCCTCAGGACACCAGAGAAAGATGGAGGCACAGGAGTTTTCGGAGGGGGGCTTCACTGCAGTTAGCTGTCGTTTAATCTTTTCCTTGGCTCACTGGATATTCTTTCACTACACGCCCCACTCCCTCATCTCCCCAAATCTGTACCTGCCCATCCCTGGGTCTGCTTGCAGGGGAGCTCTTGATCAGTGAGGTGATGGAGAATGGCACTCGTCACACACTCCAAATAGGATTGGATTGCCCGGGAGCAAAAGGTGAGAGCCACATGAAGCCTAGCTATACACAAAATCCATACATAAAAACCGCAGTGGAAGTTGCTTCAGATACCACTATCAGAACATGAGCTCTATTGCAACTGACCAGCTGAATTAAAGGGTTTTATAAGAGGATTGCAGGGTTGCAAATCACCTGCGACACTACAGTGCATGTGTTTTGCTGCTGCAGAAATGGGCCAAGAAAGCAGGGGAGGATGGTGGAGGTCTTGTTCTCCACTGGCATGTCATTGGCATGTCGTTAACCTCCCAGGGTTCAGGGGAAAGGAGTCAGGCCTGCGTGTGATTTAAACTCAAGTTTGGTTTGAAAGGTGCCTGTGGAGAGCTGGACCCCTGCTGGAGGACAAGGTAACAAAACAGCAGCAGGCTAACAAAAGGAAGGCTGGACACTGGAGTAAAGGGTTAAATGAAAACACATGCTGGGTCACAGAACGCCCCCCCCGGGATCATTACTATACCATTAAGTGGCTCAAATTAAGTGTTTCAATAATGTGGAAATGCGTACTATTTCTTCTAAACTCAGTTATCTCTGATGGCATGGAGGTCAAATATTTACAGAAACTGAATTGGAAGAAGAAAGTTGTGAAACTTTCAAAATAAATGTTTTTTTTGTCTCTTTTCTGAGACCAGTTGGATTTGATTTCCTTTGTGTTTCTCCTATGAAGGTTTCTCTTTGTAGATATTTGTTTAATTTAATTTACTTTTTAAAAAATATGAATGTCTTGACAATACACGTTGACAATGCATTAAAAATGTTCAAACTTATACTAATAACAATGTTGGCAGAGTATTTGTAGCAGCATGGTGTCCATTCATGTAGTTTTCTGCTCTTTCAAAATTTTTTGACTTCTCTTACTTCTCTTATTTTCAAATGTCATAATTCTAGAGTTATTTTTCATCTTTTTATGCTTTTTTCTATTATTAAAGACATTTTTGAAAAGATTTTGTGAGCATATTTTTAACTTCCTTCTTGGTGACGTTTTTATGATTAGCTCTCTTAGAAAGTAAGAAACATTTGTGAAAGTAATTTTCTCGTTGAAGCAATAACTATTTCATCTCTAAAGTGACTTTTCTTGGTTTTAAAAGCTTGGATTTAAAATCACAAACTTTTTAAACAAGGAACTTCCAACTGTTTTTACTGACAAACACAATAATGCATCAAAGTAGATATTTTTTCTAGTTGATAAAAACATTTGGGTGGAGCGTTTGGCTTCAGCGAGTGTGATCTGATGAGTTGGATCTTGTGGTTGGAGCCCAAAGCTGAAAAAAGTGCAAAGATTCAGCAACTCTTGCTAGTTTTGTGTGATCAAACACCACTGGTGACACAACAATCTTCTGTTCCCTCTTTTCAGCATTGCACTTTCAACCCCCTTCTTTTCTACAGTAGTAATGCCCTTCACTACTTCTTTTTTTTTTACTTACAACTTATCCCTTTTAATTAGAAAGCAAATTCTGCAGCCTGGAGAGACCTAATCCCCTACTGCCCAACAATGCACTGAGACGCTTTGAACAGCCGACCTGCAACCTCAACCCCCGATGCTTCAAATTCCCCCCACCATGCTGGACCTTCAAGGGGGGAAGGGGACCTTCTTTTTTTTTTCCTCTTTTCCGAACATAATTACTAAAAGAAACAAGTTGTGCACTATTTGCAAAACTATCCATATTTGCGTTTGAGGAATGTTAACAGCAATTAACAACCAAGTGACAGATGAGACAGGAACGACACGAGTACATGCCAACTCTGTCTACATCCCCTGTGAAAGATGTTGCTGCAGCTGATTTGCATATATATTAATGCCCCTTATTGTAAAGATAAGATCCCATTAGCTGTGGTGATTCTGGTAGAAGGTGCAATCACTAGGATGCTAAAAGTCTTGTTATTATGTCAAAATTATGCTTAAATTGTTGGAGGGCAAGGAAAGGGAAAGGGGTTATTGCACTGATACAAGGTGGAAGGCAATTAGATGCCCCGGTCATCTTGACAATAGGCTGAGATTAGATTTTAAAAGTCTGAAAGGAAAAAAAGAGAAATAAAAAGGAACCTCATTAGATGTCAGCATATTTGGACTGCTTGTTCCAGAAATTGCAAACTTCCATTGCTTAATAAGTGCATCTTCAGTGCTGGAACTCCATTCCAGCTTCATTTCTGTGCTTGTGCAATTCACAACAACTCTGGAAATTAATTGGGGTGGTGGTGTGATCATTTGATGGGCTGTTTGTCAATGCATTCATGAAGCCGTCACTCTTGAAGTCATCAGATGGCACTGATGAAGATGAAGAGCAGGATGAAAGTGTTAGGGTCTTTAATATTGTTTAAAGAGACAAATTTTGACCTATAGATTCCTGCACAGGATTTTAAAAAGCAAGAGCATGTGCCGCATTGCTGGTGTTGACCAACGACTGCAGCTTTTCATATTATGACTGTTGAAAATTTTGGTAGATTAAAAGTGACTTATCTTCCTTTGAAGCTTTTTATTATTTACACCATAATGTTTAAAACCAGGTTGTTGAGGTCCCTTTATGCTTACATCTGCTCAGATATGGGTTCATGTAATTCATTCAAATTTAACAACAACAGCTCTCATTACACCAAAAACGTTGTTACGGTAGTCGCTCCTCAGTGGGGTGTGGCTGACTCCAAAGTTCCTCTGGTGGAGAGCATCTGTTAGATTGTCTGCATGTTTTTCTGTTGTTTCTGAGTAAGAACCCACAAGTGGTGGATGTGGAATAAATCACCAAAAGACTAAACAGTTACTGTCCTCAGAGAAGTGATGGATGTTTGGCTGGTAACCAACCTATAAATGCAGCACTAAAGCAGTCATAAAAACTCTTTTCAGGTCTGCTGCAACTTTTACTTTTTCCGAGGCTCTACTCTTGGTGGATTCAAGCAGAAAATTAAACTTTTTTTTTACTTTAAATTCAAAATACATTTGTCAGCTGGACTTTTTCAATAAACAAAGTCAATTTTATGCTTACAACTTTAAGTCGATTTAGTTAATAGATCATTTACCAGGTGATTACTTTCAAACATGCCTAAAAATTACTTGTGAGCGTTCAATGTAAGTCAAACTGCTTACCCCCACCGAGTTTATTCCCAGAATGCAACGTTCTGATCCTACAGTAACAGAAAAAATTACAAACAGCACTAAAATATATTTTTTAAACTGCTGTAAAAAAACATTTTGCTGCTCAGTTTTCTGTTGATTAATGCATTTAAAACCAGTTATAGGTTTAGAAAACGCTGTTTCTCATATCAGATTATGGCACCCTAATATTTTTCTCTTCTCTTAAATGTGTGTTGGATCAAGTAAATATATCTATTCACGTTTAAGGTCCTCTCCAATCATTTTTTTGATCTGTTGTAAAAGCGTTCCCAGTGATTATGATTATACAGTTTTAGGCCAACTCAAAAAAACTGGTGTCGTTTTCTAGGTCACAGTTTGTGCGGCGCAGCAGGAGTTCATCAGAAATTAGCCTCTGAGTTGTGGGCGGGACTGTTGGTGCAGAAGTAAGCCTCTGCTAATATCCCATTGTCTCTTTGTTCACACTCGCTCTCACTAGGTTAAAGCCCCTTTAAAATCCCAAGTTAACATTAGCCGTGCGACAAAAATGGTGAGCAAGATCAGAACTGCCCAGCTGTAAAGTGTTGAGCCAGATGCCAGCTCGGACGAGGAAAATTAAGAAGAATATATCTATTTGTCTGCAGATGGATGTCAAAATGGAGCAGAGCAGTGAGGCTTTGGCCCACCCATTACACTATTACACCCTTACAAAGGAAACTGAAACTGGGTTTTCTTTTTAGAAATAAATGTTGTTTTTCTTTTGGGGTTAAAAAACAACTGTCACTGCTACCTCTCTCTCCATTGTGGGCTACAGAGACCTGTTGTATATGAGTGTCACATCTCAGTGTTTCTGGGCTTCTTTGTCCACCAGAAGGCTGACTGTATTGGTGTATTTTTATCTACAAGGACATGCTTGGACTTCTGCCTTCCTACATATGAACTTTAATCACCCCGAGAACAATGGTTTTCATATGGTTCATACGGTTTGCATTCCAATGCTTATTTATTGCTGCTGGTTCCATTTGCCCGATTTTGGAAAAGGACTTTTGCCCTCGAGGCCTCCAATACATGGAACATTCTACAGGACTGGAAACTTGCAGAACTAATTCCTTTAAATGATTTTAAATCCAAGTCGAGAGCATGAGAGAAAGATTATTTTGTTTATAACTGTTTTTAAATGAATTGCAACCTTTTTAAAAAAACACTTGCATCAGAAATGAGAGCTTTTTCAAACAGCATTTTCTTCATCTGCTCCTGATTCATACCAGATTTTATTAAGGAAAAATACACAGAAATGCAGGTTAAAGCTTAAAGAAAATTAAAAATGCTACAAGAAAATGTTAAAAACAAAATTTTATTTGTAGTGGTTCCTAAATCATTTGCGTATAGCAAAGACATCCATATCCATATTAAATATTTGTGTAAATAATGTTCACATTCATCATAAAGTGTAGTTTTTCCTAAAAGAATGCTACATCTAATCTAAGAATTTGATTAAAAGGAGCATTTAATTTGAAGTTTCTTCAGTTTTACTGATTTTTTTTTCTTTTTACTGATTTTACACACGATAGTGTTGACAACACAGTGAAGCCACAAGCATTTTGCTTGTGTGAACTGATATTAAATAAGACTTGCTTTGTTTTTCTATTGTTGATAACAAGATAAATAAGATGTTGCCTTTTTCTTACAAAAATCCTTTGATTTCCTAGTTTTTCTATTTGAAGCAACACTCTTTGTGACAGTCTTTTTCAGCTCCTTCAAATCAAATATTGCCATCACATGCGTCTTTAATGAACACGCTTTACTGATATATTGCCAGCAACAGGAAGTTACTTAATTTATCATCTTTATTAATAATTGCTCAACTAATTAATACCGACGGAGTTGCCCTGAGCAGGGTAGAATTGTGTGTGTGTGTGTAATGGGGAGTTTTGGGAGACAACCCACTCCCACTTCTGTTTGCTCAAAGCTCATTGAATCTTTGTTGCTTCCTGTCTCAATTAGTTACTCGCGCTGTCACTCTGTCTGTCACGTCTTGGTGTTTCACGATCACACGACGGTGGAGTGGGCCGCTTAAATGAACAAACAAGTCTAAGTGCGAGAGCGTGGGTCACACTCTGCGCCTAAGGCCACCGTATTCCTTTCCTACTCAAGAGTTCAATTTTCAGAAAGCTACTTAGGTATTATTCTAATCCCCACCTTGCTTTTTCTTCCTCTGGGCCAGAACCTCAGGTTACCATTTTGGACATTTGATTTGGCTCAGTGCAAAGTTTGAAGTTGCACTTCATGGTTCAGTTTGTTACAACACTGTGTGTGGCACAAGGAGCCAACAATCGTAGGTTTAAAGTGTTGCGTCTTGTTTCAGGACAGCAATGGCCTGACGCTTCCGGCTACTAACTGTTTAGTTTTTTTGTTGATGTCTGACAGAGTCGCTGCCAACTTATTAATAAAACATCATGACTTAATTTGCTTTAAAGCAACATCAGCATGACAAAATCAATAGCTTTGATTTCGTATTCATGCATTTTGCTGAACATATTTGCAGCTCTCCTGGGTCTGTCAAAGCTCTAAGGTGGTGTTTCTTGAGGCAGCTGCAGATGGGGAAGCAGTGGAGGTTATGGCGAGGACTGCAGGGAGTTGTGGGCATGGCTGCCTCTGTGGGATCTTTTTCTCTTGTACACTTTTGTTATCTAAATATTTTACAAACATAATTGGCATCCCCGTGGGAAGCTTGCCAGCTGTCTGCCTGATGGCAAGGGTTTCTCTTTTGGTGCACTGTGCAGGTTAGCTTAGCAGGCTTTGCAGAGTGCATGCTACATGCTGCACGTGGTCTGATCACACCCAGGTTTCACTGGTTTCTTCAACAGAAACCTTTCCTGCCACAGAGTGAAAAAAGGTGATGTCTCAAGCAGAGTGCAAAAACAGATCTCTGCTGCCAGAGGGATGTGTTACAGAAAGCTGGCCACCTGCTGGCAGGGTGCATGAACCTCATCATGGCCTGGTAATTATCAGCTCTAACCTACATTTCTCCATATTTCTCACCCAGGAGCCTCTTTACTAAAGTCAAATTAAATTAGGATTTAAAATGTTCAGTGTTTTAGAAAGGTCTTTGAACTCACTTTCTCCCCAGGAAGCTGATTTTATTACCTTCCACTCAATAAATCTCTTTTTTTTCCATCAAGCTCCAAGCCTGCTCTTTAACTTCAGCTAACACTTTAAATGAGATAATCGGATGCCACTGAAAGATCTCAAAGGTCAAGATAGCGATTATATAGACAAAGCCAACTGTGCTCGGCTTTTACTTTGAATATTAATGGACTGAATAAAACGTTTTTTTTGGGGGGTGGGGTGCCAAAGTTTTTTTTTTAAGGAATAATCAAAAACTGGTCACATGTAAATGCAATTACCTGTCTAATTTCTTTGTGCACGACAAAAAGAAACAACAAAATTACATGACATTGCATAATGTTTACTCATTTTGTTCCTGCATTTTTTCAATCATTGCATGTAATCACTCGTGATCCAAAAAGTTCAGCTGCCTGTACACACTGGCCATGTGGCGTTTGTTCTTGAACAATCTAAACACGCATTCTTAAACATGTGTTTAGCCCATGGTGTTCACACTGGACAAACAGGGAAGGGCTTCTACTTCTTTTTTCTTTTCTACTGTTTACTAGCACATGTCCGCCACAGTTGGAAAAAGCTTGAAGCAACATGTCAAAGCGGTGCGAATCTCAAAAAATCTTGCTGCAGGCCTTCCACAGCACTATTTCAATATATGAAAGACCTGGTGTTATGTAATTCCAGCTAGGCATGGTCACTTTTCAAGTGGTTGGCACTTCCATGAAATAAAAGGCACTCCATCCATACGTCACTGCCAAATCTGAGTCACAGATTGGTCCAAATTTGGCCCAGTTTAACTATCAACGTGTGTTCACTGGCAGCGCGTTTTGTATGTCGAGCCCGAAAACGGTCACAGAATGTTCATAGCATTGCGTGAACGTGAGTTTTGAACGCAGACACCCAAAATGTGTTTTTATGTGCCTTTACATAGACTTTTCATTGACAGTGGTTGCTTGAACGTGCATTACACACACAGAGTGCACTCAAATTCATTTATAACATGCTGCCGTCTCACCTAACATAACAGTCGCGCTGCTGTAGTGGTCTGCATGGCTGGGTGGGCTTTGGCTTGCTGTGTCAAACCCCTGCCATCATGTTCTTTCTGTAGAACATGTTGACTCTGCACACATTATCACTGCTGCATGGGGCTGCATAGTCATACAGGATAATTGGGATGCAGTGGGGACACAACAGTGGGAAGTGCAAAACTTTGCAAGTTGTTCAAGGGTAAACAGGACTTTCCTTTCAGAAAGCATTGGGGACAAAAACAAAGTTTTAAACTGCTGAATTTGGGGGTCATATAAAGCTTTAGCTAAAAGTTCAGATTTGCAGAAAATATGAGATTCAGAGTGGAGTTTAACTTATGTGACCAATCCAGCAGACACTACTTTGGTACTATCAGAGATGACTAACAGCTGCAACCTCTCTACTCTAGATGAGATCCTCTGCAAAAATCTTGGCTCAAGGCCCATCAGGATTTTTCTTTCTTTCTTTTTTTTTTTTTTCAAACAAGAGGCCGGATGCGGAGGATGTAGAGGATCAAGGGATATTAAGCTTAGTAAGAGCACTGCATTCATGGCGCATGTGCCTGGTGGCTGGGACTGGAGAGAACATATGCTGAGGTCTTTTTTGGCATTCGGAGGGAGCCTGGAGAAACAATCAATTAACAAGGAAGCTGCATGTCCCCCAGGGGCGGTTGGAAAATCCAGATGATTTAGTGGACACACACATGAAAAGCTGCCAATTCAGTGGGCTTGACTTCACTGTCAAAAGGTGTACACCCCAGATTTGTTTTCTAATCGTGTATGATTATAGGTGTATTTTTTGGAATTGGTGGGTCAGCATGGGTACTGACAAGTCAAGAGTTAGCATGGCTGCTCTTGACTTTAATTGAACTAGGTGACAAGTGTTGTGAGAGGGACAGGGAGGGAGCCAAGAGTTGTGACGCGCCCCTGGTTGTGGTGCAAACCTGTATGGAGCATGTGGGGACAGCACTGATTATTCAACATGTTTCTCTAATCCCAATCCTTGTGGTAGGAACCTGTGAAAGAGCCTGGTCTTTGTGCCGAGGGGCTAATCATGTTTTGGAAACGCCGATCGAGGCTAATCTTCTGGCCTGCCTCTAATGTGGAGCCGCTGATATCCTCTGCTGCAATAAATTAAGCTACTTATTAATCTAATTATGGTACATTCATCCCCACAAACTTTCATGTGACTTGGAAAGCCCTCCTTCACCATTAACTCCAGTTCCCCTCCATCCGCCCCTCTCCCAACACAGACCTTGAGAGTGGTTACCCTCTTTCTCTCCCAGACTTGTTGGCCCTGGATGGCCCAATTAGGAAGCCTCGGGATCTTGCCTCTAACGAGCCTCTAGGCTCCAGTCAGCCAGACTGAGGTCAGTCTCACTTGTTCTCCATCCTTCCCCCTTTAGCCTCTCTAAAATCTCCACCTGCTTCATTAAAGTCTTTCTTTACATTTTTTTAACCTCCAATGTTACACGCACACATACATTTTTTTTAAATTTTCAAGCAGCAAAACATTTATTTTTCTTATAGTTAATTAATTTCTCACTTTTTAGTCTTGTTTCATTCACTCATCCTTCATAACTCTCTCATATACTTCTTTTCAATTTGGCTCCAACTGAAGTGAACCTCTTAATAGTTTTGCCTTTATGAAAGTCAGTCTGCCCGCATTTTGTGTGATGCTGCTTTTGCTCACTCGTTCTTATCCTACGACTTTTCTCCTGGTGAGTCTGACGGTCTCTCATGGGGAGCCATGGGAATTTCATGTGGGAATTTTGAGGATTTTTCTGAGAGTGGGATAACAGGACCGTTGCGTCCATGGATAGTGACCCTGAAGGGAGATAAAAGCAGTTCACGTCAGTGCTTTAGCAGCTAAAACAAGTATCCCATCCTCTGTGAACGCCTTTGACTGCCTTTCTAGCACAGCTCACCCCAACCCCACATTCTTTGTCTTTACAGAATGTCACTTGATGTTTGGATCCCTCCTTTTAAGTGAGTACTCTTTGTATTTGACTTAAGGCACTTTCTTTGGTCATTGAGATCAGAAAGAAGCGCTACTTTTGCAGAAAAGTTGACTGAAAGTTTGAAAACGTTTTTTCCCTCCAAAAAATACAGTTGCTAAATGCAATTGGAAAGATTGTACAAGTCTAACTTTATTCTTTTTCTCTGAATGAACTCGCTCAATATTTATGAAAAGTCACTCACTTTTAAAGCTGAAACACTTTTTTTTTTATAAAGTCAGCTACTTCTTCATTGCCCAGTGTTTTCATTGGAACCTTATGAAGCTTAATGTGGATTTTTGATTTACGTTGTTTGTTTGAAAGATAAAAAATCTGTGATGGTGGACTCTCACATATGACGTCCGCTTAACTTGAAGTGCAAAACATTGAACCACTTACAGCATGAACATATAGATGAATTATGTTTAGTTATATCATCTGTTGGCTTGGTCATTTGTGCTTTTTCCAGAACACTAAGGCTTGTCCGTGGAGTCAAACTTTCGGCTTCCCGTTTTCAACCCTCCCCACTAAGAACAAGTTGCAGAGACGAACATGGAACATTTATGTGTGTTTATGTACGTGCAAATCCGTTTTTATGCTGCAGAGCACCTCTCTGTGCACACAAGCACAGCATATTATAAGACTCCAGTGCAGCAGCCTTCTAACCTTACACGAGTTTTGACATTAATTTGTTGCCATACCTTCATATCACCATTTTAAATTGGGTTTATACGTGGGACAAAACTCCCAAGACTGTCTCAGACCTGGGCGGCCATGGTGTAGAGGCAGAGCGGTCAACCTCTGATTGCAGGTTTTATACGAGTATACCCCATTTCTCATTTAGAGCTGAACGTTGGACACATTATTTCTTTTGTGAATTTTGATAATTTTATGGTGAGGTAATTTTGTTTCTGTGTCGAGCCTCCTAGTGGTTATTTGGTTAACTGAGCCTGCCACAATTTTTTTTTAGTTTTTGAACCTGCTTGAAACTGGTAGGTAGGTAATCAGCTGTTAGATTCTACTATAAATGAAGGCAATAAAAATCAGTATGTTTTTTTTTCCACATCAAATTTACATCATGTGAACTTGTCCTGCACAACCCGCTCTGCTATATTTGGTCAAGGTATGACATTTCACTTTTAGTGCCCTTAAGCATTTTCAACCACTTTAAAGACTTGAGCCTCTGTCAGCTTCATCTGAAAACATGTGCCAAAAATCAAAACTTCAATAATATATTAATATAAGGACATAGTCTCTGCTTCTGCTTCACCATGACATGAAAAAACCAAACATTTTTTGTCACTTAATCATGATAATTAGTATATAATAATATTTTGAATGGCAAACTTCTAAATTGTGTTTTAACATGGAAAATGCATGGGCCGCTCAGGTAAATCCAGCTCTTATAGCTCTTTGTCCAGGATTTAACTTAAGTCAGATTCTTGATCAGTCATTGCGCTCCACTTCATGCCCAATTCGAGATGACACCCCAAAAGTGACTTAATATAAGTGTAAAATAGGAAAATGTGACCTTTTAGCTGTCCCTCTGTGGGTCACTAAATGCTCTTCTGTCAAAGTGATGCAAAGGGGTGAGATGGCAGGAATGTGCTGTTGTTTGTTCTCAGAAACAAAGCGTCTTTGCCGATATCAAGCTCGCATTAGATATGGAGAATTGAGTGTGCGGTCTTCACCGTGTTCCAAACAGCGAGGTGATAACGCAACACAGAGGCAGGCCAGGATGCTAATTGCATGCCGAATATTTATAGTCCAGACAATTAGCTGTTGCCTTTTATATGCAAAATAAAAACAGCAGCAGTGGCAACTGAGAGAGAGGAATGGGGATGGTGGTGGGGGGTGGTAAGTAATTAAGATGCTGAGAACAGGACAGGGACATGCAGTCTGTTGTGCTCTGATTTGTTGCTAACAAACACAATAATTAGCCTGTTATTGCAGGATAATGAAGTTGCCTATGTCCTTTTCCCTCAGCCAATTGCCATCCTGAACAAGGACGTTCCCAACACAGCGGCTGCTGCTGCGGACAGGAGTCCAAGGAGAACATTTATGAAGCTACAGAGGCAGAGCGTATTTTATGGATCTAGTTTGAACTCTATTATAGTTGACCAGGGAAACGTATAAGTTGCTTCATTCTGTAGGTATAGGCCGGTTTGAGGTATGTAAGGAAACAAAACAGTTTCCCTTTTATGGGTGTACTTGTCAGTGTGCACCTTCATATATTTGTGACCACATGTTCTCTGAGTCAACAATGTTGTCTGGAAGGATCAGGTGCAGCTAGAGCTGATTTGATATTTGTGGCTGATAGTGCTTGTAAGCAGGTCTTTGTTCCCTCCCATTGTGGCTGAGATTAAGGCAAACCTTCTCTTCATCATCCTGCTTAGGTGTAGTAATAACCTAGATAAAGCTACTCTTTGATTGAATCATTTCTGCGTGCGTCCAGGACCTCTTCATTCTCACTTTCTGTCAGATGTCACTCATGTCCCACACTGCATTTCTACTCTTTGTAGCTTCTCAAAAACCTCTTTCTGTCATTTTGTTGCTTTCAATTTAAACATTTTTGATCTTTCAAGCTTGTCAGTCAATGCCAGACATTTATATATTCAAGCATGTCTTTTCTTTTCATTTGAAAGTAAGCAATTAATTTCTTTACTTTGGAAATAGTCAAACAACAATAAAAAAAAGTTATTAAAGTCTAGTAAAAAAAAAAAAAAAAAAAAAAGAAAGTTTTTCCATTAAAGTTTTGTTAATTTCAGCAATTGGAAGACTCAAACCCAGAAAACTGGAGCCAGCCTCGGCAGGAAAACATATACAAATATTTCAAAATTGAAAGCTGAGCATGAACATAAATATACCCTGCAATAGAAACAAAAGGTGACAAACTGAAATCTGACTATAAACTAAAACCATGAACCTAAATGCAGTGATGAAGATTAACAGAAACATCTAATTTGGAATGCACACAAGTCTGGGAAGAACAGGAAACAGACTCAAGAAATTACATTTCTAAAAAAGATGATTTAAGTTTTAAACAAATAAAACTAAGCCAACAACACATTTAAAATTTAACATGTTGACTAAAGTTGAACAAGGCAGAAATACAGGTAGGTTTTCATGAGGTGTAAAATTTGACTGAAGGTTTGAATTTTGTTTTGTCTCATACAAAAAAAAAAAGCAGAGAAACGGCTGTTTTCTTTTTCATGTTGTACTCTTAAGTCTCAACAGAACAAATACTAATTTCTTCCCTTTATTGGTTTTCTGATGATCTATAAACGAGCAAAACAGCTATAAGATTCAAGATTTAAACTAGACTTACGTTATAAAAATTAAGATTTACCTTAGAATGATCCATCAAAAATAACACACTGACAATAATTATGAATGAATGTAATGTTAACAATAGCCTATAGATAATTCATCCACTATAATGCTGTAAAGAATGCAAAAAATTAATTAAAAATTCAGCATTTTTAAATTGAAAACCAAAAACTATATATTTTTTTTTTCAAATTATTAGCACTGTGAACAATTGAATTTGGATTACAGATACAAGAAAAATAAAGTCTCTGAATAAATAAAGGAGTTCTAGGTTTTAATTGATCATTTTGGCTGTCTTTGTTTTTTTTTGTCACCAAAATGTCCTAAACACTTGTTATCTTCTCACACATTTTACATAGTTTCTGATTAAAAAAAAACAAAACAAACAAAACATATGGGACTTTTTTTTTTGTTTTTGTCATTTTGGAGTTGAAACTGTCCCAATATACACCAGTTTATGTTTACCATCCTAGGATAAAGAGCTTTAGCTTGGTTTTTTAGGAGTGTTCTTGGTTTTGGTCGTGTTCTGTTCCTGGTTTAGGCTGCCCAATCATCCACAGCTGTCTTAATTTGTGTTGATAGTCTTCAGTGTTTTTAAGTGTCTGGTTTTCAGTTCTTCTTTGTCAGATCATCTGCTTTGTCCCATTATGTTGCACTCTTGATCGTGGCATGTCCAAGTTTATTAATGAAACCTTTCTTTCCAACGTTTTGCATTTTGGGTCCTACTCTGTCATTTCCTGGCATGGTAAAGTACAATGTGAAAGCAAATGTTGAGATTTCATAAAGAAACAGTTTAGCATTTTTAGAATTAAGTCTTTGCATTGACTAAAACGTTAATCTGTCTCTGTCTTTCATAATGGAGTCATATTTGACCAGGAGGGTCTGTGCGTTGACTCAAGTAATCCGAGGAACGAAGACGTACATGGATCTATTTGTCTACAAGTGGATGCATCAGAATGCAACAGAGCAGGGAGCTTGAGTTGCAGTTTCTACATCTTACATACAAGCTTTTTCCAATGGCATTTTTGTATCTGATTCACCACGGTTTGAATAAAGAAATACCCAAAATGCAATTTTAAGAGTAAGGTTCTTCATATATGTCTTCCATCATGAGAAAAATACATCAAGAACATATTTAAAACACCAAAAACACATTTTTTCATCAGAATGAGTATTTAGGAATTGATGATTAATCAAATTTCATAAATTGATGATCAAGACAGACTTATCTGTCAGGTTGGACATGCATGGCCTGTTTCTGTACATTAATGAACTGCTGATAATATAGTACGGTTACATTCAATGTTCCAAACACACCTTCTCTGGAAACTTTCCACCAGTTTACCACATTACAAAATACATCCAAGTCATTGATGTGACTGGATCTTTCTTCTCCCTCTCCCTCTCTCACACACACACTAATCTCTACAGGTATTTCTCCTAGGCTTCTGTTATTAGAATGCAGCAAATGCTCTCTTTTGATGCATGTCAGAGGCTCATTCTTTCATCTCCAACATTTAATTTACCGTCCTGTTGTGCCACTAATCCTGTGTCGTGCCATTTCCTCCGCTCCTCAGATTGCTCTCTCAAAGCCCCCTCTCCGCCAGATAAAGAGGAAGGTAATCGCCATTGTCTGGCTACAGATACACCGACGTTGGCTCCCCTTTTTCTGCAGCTCCAAATTAAAGGGCCGTCCTGCCCTCACGCCCCCTTAATCATTGGCCTCGTCTCTCTGCGCGAGTGGACCCCAGGGTTGCTGCACTTTCATCTACAAATAGGCTTTCAGTGGGAACCACCCAGAGCCGGCCTCCTCGCAGGAGATCCACACACACTCCTCTGCTCTGCCTTTCCTGCAGGAGTCACACTTCTAGCCTCTTACACTTGATCCTTCTACAGACCTCTGCCTAAATAGCTGGACATGAGTTTTCTTCCTAAGCATCCAGATTAACCAAATGTTTTGAACTCTTCTGAAAGATAGATTTACAGATTTTTGCAAGCAATTTGAGTTGCATTCAGATCAATTTATTGATTTGTCCCAAAATAAAGCCTCTTCCATGATTACCAAAGAATATACTTTATCTATCTATCTATCTATCTATCTATCTATATATATATAGATAGATATATAAAGATTAACTGATAATTATAAGGGTGTCAGGGTGGCACCCCTGCCCTCAGACACAAAATCACTCAACAACATTTAGCTCATTTCTGTTAATTGTAGCTCCCACTCGTCTCCACTGCCTTGACATAACACCCGAGGGCTGAGCCAAATCATCGCCATTATGACATTAGCGAGAGCTTATCCGGCGCTAAGAGCTTGAGCTGATACTAACACTAAGAAGTTTAGGATGCTAAGATGAGACCGGGCAGTTGCAGTAGCCTCTCTAAGACTGGCAGACAACAATGAAAGTTTACAATAGAGATCAAAAGATCCGTGCAGGGTTAAGGGGAACTAGCTAATTAAGAAAGTGTGCCTTTCAGCGCATGCAAGGAAAGACCCACCGCTCGAGCTAATGTGGAAAAGCTGTACCCCCGTTAACTAATAACAAGCTGTTTAGCTTGAGTGACTGTTCCCGTGTACAAAGGAGCCACTGCTCTTTGCTAGATGGTTAGGCTCTTGGCTCTGGGTTTAATAAGTCTCCTGTTAGAGGGATTCTTGCCTTTGACTTGGGTGAGGAGGCTGTTTAAAATGCACACAGCAAATTAGCAGAGAAACTGTATTGTGTCTTTATGAAACAAGGATGGGCACCAATGAAGGGTTTTGGGACTGCGAAGGAAGATGATTGTCTGTGATGTGTCCCATGCTGTAATCCTCGGACAAGAGACTGCTTGCTCCTTTTTTAGCCAGCAGAGGGGCTCTGGCTGGGAAAAGGCACTGAGCTTAATTAGACTTGTCTGGGGATGAGATGAGCTTGAGGTGGAGTTAATTAAGATCATAGCTGTGGCTGAAATTGTTTAAACTGTACAGCAAAACCAGTCAGGTCCCAGAGGAGCTTAACAATGCCAGTGAGATAATATCTCTTTGCGTTTCATGAATCCCCATCCTCATAAGAGCTTAGGTTTGTAATGTGAACATTTGCCCCCAATTTTTTTTAATATGCCCAAATAAAACCTGGAAATAAGTAATCATGAACCGATCTTAGTATGCACTAAAGTGACCTATAAATGAATTCCAAGTTTGAGCAGATAGAATCTTTACATATGGGACTACGTTCAAGTTTTTTTTCACGTTTTTACAGTTTTATGCTGTAGCAGTGAATGGCTGAGCTCCTTTCTCTTTAGCACTTGAATATAAGAGAGGGGAACTGAATCAAACTGGAGCCCTCTTGTGTTTTCTGGCTGGCAGAATGGTTGGAGGCCAAACAGCCGATACGATAATCCTCACCATTGACAGTGCCGGCTCTGTTCTGGGCCTGATCTGTTTGGTCTGTGAAGTTAAGGGAGCCCCTCTCCTTCTCCGGGGAGCCAAATCTATACACAAACCGTGAACTGATCTCCGAGCTTTCCCCACGTATTGTGATTGGCCGAAAAACCATCCCTGCAGCTTCAATGGAATCATCATTTAATTAGTTCATGCAACAATATGACCATTTACGGCTGTACTAAATACAGCTTGCACACATTTGCACATTTGGTAGATTCTCTGTTCTAAATTAGGAGGCTTATTTCCAGTAAAGGTGTAAATGAAAGAACCATAAAGAAATATATTAGATATTTCCCTGCAGCCCTTCAGCCCTTTCATGGTTTATTCATCTCTGTTAGGAGCAGGCCCTTCTCGCTGTGACTTTGTTAAATTGCAGTATTTCATCTCTTGTTCATTTTGGCAGAGGGTGCAAAGGGGAGGAGGCTTTCTAAATGTAGCCACATAGCCGTGATAGCCAGGCTCTTGGACCCCCACCCCCCACCCACTGACCAGCAGTCACCTTTAAATCTGCCTTTTCATATTCTTCTGAAAGAGTCTTATCCATTGAAAAGGCGCCTGCCAAACCGGATCTGCTGGACAAACAAGAGAAGGACAGAAACGCTGGACCTACGGGAGGCAAACAGCCCCTGACCAAGAATAAAAATGCTTCAGAGTGGTACATACGTTAAAACATTTCTCACATCCAGGTGGTTTCAATTATAAACTGATATTTTGTTGGGACGCCTCTAGCCTCAATGGACTTGGACAAAGTGAGGGGATAAAAAAGCCCATCTGGGTGGTTGCGCTGTGACAGCGCCATCCAGTTTGACCGACAGGCCTGCGTTGGGTGATGACAGTCCGGCCTCCTCACCTCTCAAATGCGAGAGGCCCAGCAGCACCGTTTACACAATCTGCCAGCGCTCGAGAGAGCAGGAAATATTCAAATGGTAATCGGAAGCCCCTGAATCATAAGCCTAAGGTAAGCTATGTAATGCTCGTAAGACAGTGAGTCGCACATTATTGGTGAAGAGGGGAAATCCTTTTAGCCATTCAGGAGAAGAATTGCAACAGTAATGCCATTAACTTGCACCCTGAATCGCCAAATGCCATTTAATTGCCAATAGCAGGCCATTGTTTGGAGTGGGCGAATTTAGGCTTCAGTGCAGCTGTGTTTGTATGAGCGAGGGAGCGAGGGGGTAAAGATAGAAGGGTTTATGTTGTAAGGGTGTCATAGTGTAAGATCTTCGAAGAATGATGGCCCCTCACACATGCACAATCACACATAAGCAAGCGACGCCTAAGTAAAGCTCCGAAGTAACTAGCTTAACTAAAGTCTTTAAGGAAAGTAAATTCGGACAAACTCTTTTCTCCTTAATACCTGATTTGTTCAACAACATGATTTGGGGCACATCTATTCAAGGCCTTTTTGGGCCAAGCTGAGGTCTTAAGGCTCAAAGCTTGTACCTCGTGGGTATTGTTGGCTGTTTAGGGTTTGTCTCAAATCTCCTTGTGTGGGTGTGTGGACGCTCCTAATGCTGGCTAATGGGCTTCAGCAGAGTAACCGGCTCCCAAGTCCGATTGAGGACCCCATGGAAAGCAGCATAAGCTCCACTGAATAAAGGCTCTTACTAGACCTTTCTTTTGGATTTTTTTATTGCAAAGAGGCCACCCTCCATCACCCCCCTTTCACCCCAAATCTCCTGTCCATTTTCCTTGGATCTTCTGCGCCCCCCTCAAAAAACCTCATGCAACATCAGCACCCCCTTGCCCAAACTTAGTTCTCTCTCACCACCGCCTCCAACTTGCCACAGTCCAAAACACCGGCCTCCACCCCCAAACCTGTCTCATACCGTCGATGCTGACCCTGACAGCCATGTCCTGGGGAGGGCTAAATTGAATGTGAAATGTATAGTGGGTCCTTGCAGACTCCATTGTGGAAAGAGGGAGCCTGGGAGGCGAGCAGCGTCACTGCTCCTCACCGCTGATCGAGTTTGACAGCACGACGGGAGGAGGCAAGAAAAATGTTCTTTTGCTCTCTTTCAGAACTGAAAGAGGGCCTTTTTCAGCCCCCCTCCCCACCGCCCTTCCATACCCACCCACCAATCCATTCTGCCTTTCCTTCTATCATATCACCCCCTTCTTTTCACTATTAATTAAAACAGTCTGCCGCTTTCTTTTGACCCCTTGTTTAGCTGTGCACACAGCATATTTCACCAAAATTCTCCTTTAAATTTACCAAGAGTCTGTTTGAGATACTCAACTGTAATCTGGTTTTGCTGTGCTGCTCTTTAATAGTGGACCTCAGGTCATCACCGATCTCAAGTTTATGGACCTTAAAGACCCACTCCAGTGACAATCATGTTTTAGCGTTTCTCACATGTTCTTGTACCATTTTTCTGATGTTGGAGGACATATATAAAGAAAATTAAGCTCAAATTTCTTCATTCAAATCATTGTGAATCAGGAGCAGTCCAAAAATGCAGTTGGAAAAAGCCTGTGGCAGTGATGTGGGTGCTACAATCGACAGCCCACAAGCTCCCTGCTCTGCTCTACTCTGGTTTATACACTTGCAGACAAATAGATCCATGTATGTCTTTGTTTTCCTCGTCCGAGCTGGCGTAAAGCTGTTCGGCTGGATAGCTCCGATATTGCTCACCATTTTCATTGTGCTGATAAAGTTATGTCAGGGTTGCGACGGGCTGTAAGCTAGTGGGAGACTGTGTAAACAGAAGGATGACGGGAAATGGGGGCAGGCTTACTCCCGCAGACAGTTCAGTCCACGTCTCATAGGTGAAATTCTGATGAACTACTGCCGCTCTGCAGTAACTACGTTCTAGAAAAGGACAGATTTTTCAAATATTGCCTAAAAACGGAATAATCATAATTAAAAGACCACTGGAAACACTTTTACAATAGATCAAAAGATTATTGGAGTGGGACTTTAACATCAAATTTACCTTAAACTTGAACCTCCTTGTTTATAGTGGGACAAAGCTCGAGTGCTCTTCCGTGTTATCGCATGTGCATTGCGGAGCGTCTGCTCTGCTTGGTTTTAGGTGGGCCCCGCTCCCTCTGCATGTGGCAAACCCCTCATTTAATGCAAATGATAGTCGTCTAGAATCCAATACATCTGCCGTCGCTGCACATTGCCTAATCAATGTGAAGTGCTGCGTAAAAAATGCATTGCCTCCCTGTAATAGTTGTTTTTGACCGAGTCAAGTGCAGCTCCTCGCATTAATCCCAACCTGAGATTCAATTATAGGCGCCTGGCTAAGCAGGAGAGACATGGCACCATGAGAAAAAGAGAGGGAGCTGAGATTGTGTTTCCTTTGTGTTTCTGTGGTTCTGTGTACGCATGAATCTGTTCTTCATCTCTGACATTTGGAAAAGATGTCCAATATGTTGTTCTTCTGCCCTTACAGGTTTGAAGGCAAGAGGGATGGGCAATCCCTCCGTCATTATTCACAGACAAGCCCATGTCGCTCTCCAAGACTGTAGTCTGGGATGCGAATAGAGATGTGAAAATTTAGTTGGTGAAATTTCAGAGCTGTAAAAACCTCATTGTCACCTTTTATAATGAGTTCCCAGATCATAAAACGTGTTGTCAGTTCTGACTTCGCTTGAAGCAAAAAGAAGAATAGATAGCCTGCTCGTGGGAGACAGAGGGGAGCTGCACCGGTGCTTCATCAATGTGCATGAAAGTCATGCTTCCGGAAATTCATTTCTGCTGCCTTTGCCACATAATCATTTTTCAGGTCAGTGTTTGTTTGTGCGGTGGGTTTTCGAGGAGTCTCTCTGTTCATTACAAGGTGTTAGAGTGGCTCTTGTAATTTTCATTAAAATGTACATGCTCTTGTTGTTGGGATCCATCAACACCTCAATTTTGTATAATGACCAAATTTGAGAGTTTCGGATTAGATGCGTTTCCTCAGAGTAAACTGCTGAAAATGTATTGCAGAAAACGAATGCTCAAATGGACAAAGTATTGACAAGTCTTTAAGTTAAAATAATGCTGAGTTGGACCAGTAGGAAATGCCAAAGTCAATGTTTACATGGTCATTTATGTGCATTCATCTATTCATTCATTACCTTCTATTGGTCTGAGGGTCTGGCAGAAGTTATATTGGAACTAGCAGACTTTCTTTTGCCACTTTTTTCCTGAAGAATACCAAGACATTTCCAGGCCATTGGACACATAATCTTAAAATCAACACCATATTTGAAAGTTGCAGTGTGTGCTAACAGTGCAAAAGCTTCTGTTTTGTAACTTAAACTGTGCATTCTTTAAAATATACTACGGAGGAAATGATTTGATTATTTCCTTTTGACTTTATGTGTTTCAGTTTAGCTGCAAGTTTCACAATTAAAAGCTGTACACACAGTTTAGTTATGTGAAATGGACATAAAGGGCTGGATAATCTATTATTGTCTTCTTTTAAGTATGAACATACATCCAACAAAGGTCATGTAGGTCCAAATGATCAAAAGTTGAATTTATGAATTTCTGTGAAGCCAGTTTAAGTTCAAGCTTAATATAAAGATGTATTAATGTTTAATTAATATTGATGTTTCATTAAAAAAATCATGATTTTTATTTAACAGAGAATCTTCACATAAGTTTAGATCTGTTACAACATACCCAACTAGTATGGCTGCAAAACTAGCTAGAACCATGATTTCTTTTCTACCATGCCTCATCGTTGGCACAAGTTTGTGCTGGTATGTCGTGTTTTTTAATTACCAAACAAACCCAAGCCAAATATCTGACCAGTGTTCTTTTTTTCCCACTTTAGATTCAAATCTTAGACATTTATTAAGAACCATTTCTGCAATCATGTAAACTTTTGCAGAAAAAGCTTTTTTTGAAGCTCCTCCTTCAACTTGTTTCTCCTCAAAAGTGATAAGTCAACTCATCTCTTTAGCGGCTGAAGCTGTTGGACAGCAACTAAAACATTAGTTTTTCCTAAATGCTTTCAGTTTGTGAACATTGACTACAATACAACCTTTGATTAATCATTGCTTTTAATGGTTTTTTAACTTTTTACAGTCGCATAAGTGTAAGGCTCGAAAGCAGGGGTGAGCAAAAAAAAATGGCCTGTGGGCCAAAAGCAGCCCGTTAAACTTTGAATCTGGCCCACCAACCGGAAATAAATTATATTGATCCTTTAATGTTTTATTTTCCATGTACCGGTAATTCTGGTGTCTCATCATAGATGGCGCCCTACAAATAGATTGACCTTTGATTTAGAAAGTTATTCTGCTTTCATGTTGTGTTGAAAGATTTGTTGTTTTTCTGATGTTTATGTGATTTCAGAGTCTGACAGGCATTTTTCTGATCTTTCCGACAACACGTGAACGCAGCATTTCTCTAAGTTGGCGTTTTTCCCTGAGGGATGTCAACCCATTGGTGTAACTGGCAAAAAAATAAGAGTCACAATTCTAAAAAAAAATTTAAAAAAGGACAAATTCTAAATGTTCTATTTTAAAATACATGTATTAGTTTTCAATCAAAATGAAAGCCTGTTTTTTTATCCAGATTCCGTGTTATTTCTTTCTCTCATGTGATGGATTACCCAAACACTCCAAGCATCTGCTCCTGGTCTCGCCCTTCTATCAAACTGAAAAATCCTTTGTGGCCTATGAGTCAAAAAGTTTGCCCACCCCTGCTCTAAAGAGTGTTGACGTCTTCCTTCTTTTGGTCTTGTTTTTAGGAAACCCCCCTAAAAGCTGCAAACTGCCAAAACTGGTTCCATAAAAGCGGAAATCCATTCCAATTATGACTTTTTTGCTTGTAAAATACTAATAGGTGATGATAAAAGCTCAGATGTCAAGAAGAGTTGTTGATCTGAGGTTTGAAGACCTGCTGAGGACCAGAAGAGGGTTTATTAAGTCAATAAACGTTTCTTTGCATTCGAACTGGAGAGGGCTTTACGCCCTCTTTCTCAGGACTGCAACATATGTGCTTTGCACAATAAGTTGATCTTCCACCAACCCAAGGACATTACAGCTGCCTCTCGTCCTCCCCCTTCAATACCCTTCTCGACAGTGGGCCAATGACAACACAAACACAGAAAAGGCAATTTAGCTCCTTCTTTTAGAGCTACTTTGAAAATAAAGGAATTTTAATTATGGACACAATAAAAAGAAAAAAGGACTAAAAAGAGAGAAAACATTCACGCACAGTAAACAAAGCTGAAACAATTATCTTCTGGTGACCAGTCGGTGTTTTTAGAACAGTCATTTTAATCTTTTATTTACTGCAAACAGAGAGAGGGGGAGTGAGGAAACAGGAGAAAGAGAGAGGAGAGGAGGGATTTTGATGGGAGGAGGGGATGCTATGGTGAAAGATAATATGCATATATTTTAAATATCCCCACCCGCACAATGAACAGATACATTTTTTTTGTAAGAGAAACAATTTTTGCTATATGCCAGCATGGCGGAGGGGGTAGTGTGTCATTTGTTGTTGCAAATTGCTCGCTGTCAACCCCCAAAGACAACATTGCATTCTAGCATTCATCAGTGAAAGAAAACAGAGTGACATTGTGAGTTTCCTCTGTTAGCCAACCAACAACAATACTAGCACAATACAATTTGATCATGGTGGAGTGATTTCTGAGCCAGCCATAACTAAACCTCAAAAATTGCCATTTGCATGCTTGCATTTATTGATAATAGTGATGGGAATTCCCATTACTATGATTTATGTTTTGACCCGGTATAACTATGCTACCATTTTTTTTGGTCAGATTCACACGAGAGAAAGCTTCCCCTTTCTTAAACGCAGAATTACTCTGCAGTGTGAAACGATGGGGAAGGAATGGAGACCATGTCCGGTGCCTCGGACATGGTCTCGTTGGATCCTGTAATTTGGACAGAAGCTGTGGGACGCCTGAGTAAGTAAAATATAATTAATCTATCACATCAATTCCAAATGAGCCATTGACACCTTGCCTTTGAAGCCGTGCTGCTTCATGGATGTAGATGCGTATCAGCTGTCTGTGGCCCCTGGGTGCCTCAGATATAAACATTCACTCCACCGGATGCTGTTATCCTCCATTGAGTGATACTGATGCATTATGTGGGATTGGCTACGATAGCAAGGCAAAAGCTACAAATCTCCATTTGCAATGAGGAGAAAATTCCATAGGATTAATTTTCTGTATAAGACCCCTGCCCGGGCCCCCAACCCCCCAACCAGTTCACAACTTCAGCTGTGCAGAATGGTGTTAAAAGACCCAGAGGAATACTGTCTTTGTCATCCTGCCGTTTGCGGCTGAAGAATAAGAGAAGTTTTAATCCCCATTGTCCACGAGTGGGGTGGGTTGGGTGGTGGTGGTGGTGGGGGGGTCGGCGGCTGTAAGACGATCCAACCGGCCACACTAATCCCTCCATAGCACTTTCGTCTTCACATCAAAAAACACCCCCCACCCTCCCACAAAGCAGCGGTCTTGTGCGTTGGACCCCAATGTGCAAATTCTAAAGAGGAAAATGGAGCAAAGAAAAAGTTGCAACAACAGAACAGAATAGACTTCAAGACAGTCGCACAGAAGACAGGGTGAGCTCTGGGGCGAGAGCGGGGGCATCGCAGAACACATGCACCCTCTGCTGCCACTCTTCCCCCTCAGGTCAGGCCATGATGCGGCTGCTGCTGCAGTCACTCTTTTTATTGGTCTCCCTGGCAACCAAAATATTACCCGAATTTCGTGTGTTTCTTTTTCTTCTAAAAGGACTACAAGCCAGAGGAAAAGGGGACAGGTGCCACTCAGCCGAATGCACATGGGCTTACTGTTGTACACAAATACCAACTGTGACACACCGTCTTGTTTCTTTCTAAATCCTGCAGGATAAGCCAATAAACAAAAGGAAGCCGCATGTGAGAAACTCAAGAGGTGGGTGTTGTAACCTTCAAACATTTGCTTTTTATTGTGGCTTAAATGTGACTTTTATGAAGGTGCATTGTTTATCACCCGATTCTCAACTGTTTGTCCTTGGACTCAGCAGTTCCACTCTGTAGTAGTAGGAGTGTAACAATAAATCGATTTCATCTATTAATCTGTTTATTACTACAATCCAGCCAGATCGATCTGTCTGAGGTAAGTTGTTAATCAAATTGACCTATCTAGATAGACGTAAAATAACCACAGATCACAGCGGTTAACACACATGATGCAACAAAAAAATGATCAACCATCATTCCAGTCCAATGTGTGGAAGCACTTCGAATTTTGCAAAGACATGACCAGTGTCAGAGAGTGTGGTAGAACATTGTTAAAATGTTCTGTTTGTATCATTTTGATGTGGAGAAACAACAGTGGGGGGATAATTATGAAACTGAAATGTGAATGGATTCGCCATTCAGTCTTGTTTACTTGTTTTTTTGTACACATAATTAATTTACACTTGATTATCTTGCAAGAAATACAAGGAATCTGGAAAACTTCACCTGTGCTGTTCAGTACCAGGTATTTATCTCTAAGTCACACAGGTTGAATTTTTGGCTAAAGATGTTCTGAATCGATTTTAGGTCAAGGAATTGGATCAATAATGACTTTGAATCCTATCAACAACCACAAATTATGATACAAATCAAATTGTTTTTAAAATTAATGTTTGTTTTTTCTTTGAGTTCTATCTCAGTTACAATAATATAAATTTAGCAGGTAATAGTGATTGGATAGTTACTTATCACAAGTGTCATTTACACCTTTTTTTGGGTTTGATTTGCCAAAGTGTAAAAATCTGACGACAACTTTGAAAATGAAAAAGACATCTTAATGCTGCAGAGTTTCTTTTCTTTGAAAGTAGCATCAGTAGGATGAGCAGTGAAATGGATGAGAGTCCAAAGCACAAGCTCATGCCACTGATTCTCCGTGTGGCTTTTCCAGGGCTCACATCCACAAAGATGAGATGTTCCGATGAAGTTCACCGTATCCGAGTGTGTGAGGAGTCATGGTGGGGGCAGGGACAGGAGACAAGTGTGTTTGTGTGCGCGAGTTAAGGGAGCCAGTAGACAGCCGTTTAAAATTCTGTTTCCTGCAAGTGAGGAGGCTAATCCTGCCCCCATAATTCCCTGCAGCCAAAGCACCCCTCCTTCCTCAACATCACCACTCCCTTTTTTTCTCTATCAGGCTCTCCCTCTATCTCTCTCATTCTCCCTCTCTCTTAGTGCACACTCCATGAGTGACAGCACAATACCCAGGCCCTCGCACGCTTATCTAACTCTAGCAGATGGTCGACTTGGATCAATGCACACACGCCACGATCAATAGCT
Source organism: Adrianichthys oophorus (assembly GCA_036245035.1). Lineage (NCBI taxonomy): Eukaryota > Metazoa > Chordata > Actinopteri > Beloniformes > Adrianichthyidae > Adrianichthys > Adrianichthys oophorus. Next base: position 2,854,298 of record BSAI01000115.1, on the reverse strand, counting down.
GCGATAAAGAGCGGCGGGGATGGTACCCTCTCCCTAGCTCCCTCTTTCCTTCTATCTGCCTCCCCTCATGCCCAGCCTGCTGCCCCCTGCCCAATTGTTTCTCTCCTGCGCTTGTTCATCTGCATCAGCGCTGGTACCTTCCCGGCGGCAGGCCGGCTGCTGGTGCTGAGGTCCTGCTGGTGGCAAGGGCGCCCAGTGTTCTGTCCGCTGCATCCATCTACTGCTCCCTCAGAGAACTCTGAGCCTTCTTTCTATCAGGCTTATCAGGAGATCACTGCTTCATCTCCTCCTCTCCCACCCTCCTCAACTTATCTCACTCCGTCTTTCTCTCCTGCGCCGGCTCCGGCTGTATCTCACATGTTAATCTACCACGGCTGTACTCGTTCTATTCATCCGTATAGTGAGCTTTCTGCTTCTGACCTTCTGTGCTCTCCTTGAATGCACCGTTTACCTACCACGTTACCTCTCTGATGATCCAACATCTTCGTTGCCCAATGGGATCTGGGTCCACATGGAATAATTCTGGACACTTTTGTTTCATCTAAGTGCGAGCGAAGGTTCAAAGGAGGGGATTTGATGGGAAACAGACAATACACAAGTCAATCAAAGTGGGTCACAGATAGAACTGTGAGGAGAAATTGGAACAGAAGTCTGACTGAGAGAATCTCCTCCAGGAACTATGGGTGAATGTGGGCCAGAGTGCATGCTGATAAGCAAATTTAAACAACATAAGCAAGGATTGTTTAGAGACTTGCATGAGGCCATGTGATTATAAAGTAGAAAAAAAAAACAAGCAAAAGTACTTTAGCCATTAAGTAAATTTTCCTTTGACTTCTGTCTACCTTTGACATCATTACAACTTTTGCTACATTTGCAGATTGTTTCCCTAATGTGTAAATTATATATTAGATGTGTAACGATTAATTGATTAATCATTGAATTGATTTCTATATTCTATATTCCAACCAGATCGATCTGCCTGATAGAACCAAATCGAATCCACCTACACCATTAAAAAATCAATTCAAAATGATAGATCAGTCGATAGTCAAACCAACATTGGAAAATATCATTTGGACTGAGACATGGTAGGTTTATCTTACCATCGTTAAAAAAACCACCAAGTGACATCACAGCGGACAACACACGTGATTGCAGAAAAAAATTATCAACCATCATTACACTTCAATATGTGGCAACACTTTGAATTTTGCAAAGACATGTGACCATACAGTGTTGTAGGATGTTCTTATAGTGTTCTGTTTCTATTATTTTAATGCAGAAAACAACAGTGGGCTGAACTTTATGAAACTAAAATGTAAATGGATTAGCCATTAACTATTGTTTACTTGTTTGTGCATATTTTTAATTTACATTTGATTATTCATTAATTCATCCATTCATTTTCCAATCCACTTTATCCCTTTCGGCGTCACGGGGTTGCCGGAGCCTAACCCGGCCAGGGTACACCCCTGGACTGGTCGCCAGTCTGTCGCAGGGGCTACATTTGATTATGTTTCAAGAAATACAAGGAATGTGGAAAACGTCATCTGCACTATTCAGTACCCAGGAATTTATCTCTGAGTCACACTGGCTGAATAAACATTTTACAAAGACTACTCTTGAATCCACTTTGTTCTTAAAATTAAAACTTGGATGGTTTACGAAAAATAAAATACATTTTTTTCATGAAAAATCTTTTAAAAGCAACGCATTGTGATCTATATTCACCTGTCTAATGAGAATTGATTCACACTGGTACTTACAGAGACTTCTGGGAAATTTCTAGGGTGCTGAATTTTGGAAATGTAGATTTGGAGAGCTCTAAAAAGTGGTAAACACACTGTATAGTGCACTGAGTAGTGTGTAGTGAAGAAATTTGGACACATCCCATGTTTCATCTCAGTTCTGTGAAACTGAGTGTGTTTTGGGTTTCTCTGATGACAGTTTAATTTGTAGGACATAAACCACTAAATGTTCCTTTTTAAAAAAGGACCTGCAGAATACATAATTCCAATATTTTAGAGGTAAAGTAGTTCCCACCAGCATCAGTCCCTTTAAAGTTTATAGGTTACTGAGGCTACCTACAGCAGGAGTAGGTCTTGACAAAAGATGTGAACTTCATAAAAGACCAGCTGTTGGTCAAAGCTGTCCTGACCTTTTCTTTCATACACTTTTCATGCATAAACATTTGCTTTCTGATAAATGCACTCTTGTAACATTTATAATGTTGAATACAGATGCAACAGATTTTTTAAAGAGGGACATCGTTTCACAAAACGTATTTTGGAGTTATTAAATGACACTCAGGATTAGAACTTCACTTAAACTAAAAGAAGAAGCCACGATGTTTTGTCAGCCACACAAACTTAGTCTCAGAGAAAGTTTTTTTTTCTTTAAGGCATTTGTAATTGGCCGTCAGTGATGTAATGTGTTTCATTTTAAGCTCATTAAAGCCTTTCTCTGTGCTGATGGAAAACGCAGTGGCAACATGGACACCTCCGCTATTTATACCTCTCAAATCCTCATGCATATTCACACGGCGCAGAGACAGGCAAAGAGGAGGCAGACACACTGACAAAAAAGTGCCTGGATCTTTTTTCTTTTAGAGGCAAAGCAACTCCAGTGCGCCAGGGCCTCCTCTACCGCTCACACTGTGACCGCAGCGCCGCTTCATCCATTATGCCCCTGCCAGCTTTCCTTTGCTCCTGATCAACAGAAGTACTGTATGTGAAGAAGAAATGACAACAAAGGTTTTAGACAATAAAATTCTGCTGAGGACTGTTATCTGTTGGTCAAGGCTTTTTGGTGTTCTTTAAACCATCATAGACACTACGTCACCATTTGTAAGGCACAAAGTCCTAACTTAGTTGTAGGGCAGCAGAATTCCTCTTTAGTAACACTGAACATCCATGAATATAGCTCGTGTTTACAGCTTTTTTTCTTTTGCCGCCTCCAGAAATATGTAAAAAAAAAACACGAGCACCTAGTTTTTTTTACATAGTCAAAAAACCTGGATAATATGTCTTTGTTGTGAAAAAACTTCTTATAATAATGATGTATAAATAGTTTTCAACTTTAAAATAAGGCTTGTTGAAGTCATGTACTGCTGATGAAATATTCCAGAGAATGAATCATGAAACAAAGAGGGGAAACCTGAAAATCTGAAGCCAACAGTGTTTGAAGTAAAAATATTGTGTTTTTTAGCTTTGCAATTCAACATTCATTTTTTTTGTGCTTTAATATCTTTTTTTGGATAAAGCAATAAACACATTTATTAGTTTTAAAAACATCGTATGGTGTAACATCATCATCAAGCCGCTGTCAGAGGAGCTGCTTTCTATCAGGTGATTAAAATGTACGAGGTTGTCTATCTTTAAAATAATATTAACTTAGGTTTGTCAATTGCATCATTTTTTACCAACTTTACTTTACTTTTGGTAAAGCGTATTTTTAGAGAGATTCATTTGTCCTCTACAATACTTAGTTTTGTAGTTATTATTTATAACTATTTGTTGCTCTATAAAGTTTTATCAATGAACTAAAACTACATTTGTTTTAATGTAAAAGTGTTTTTTATATCAGTTGTCAATTAAATTACAAAAAATCAAGATTATGAAATTGTATTTTTTTACATTCAAATTTACCTGCAAATGCAAAATTATGAGTTCAGAAAGGCTCCTTGTAACAGTTCTGGTTACAATGCACACTTTTAAGCCTATTTACTGATTTTTTTTTTCCAGATTGTGTTTGAGCCTTTTGAACTAAACTTTGTTTGAAAGGATGAAAATCCTCCTCAAAAATCAATCGAATCTGTTTGTGAACGTAAAGCAGAAACAGTTTTAGAGACGTTAACTTTAAATGATGTGAATTTGGAAAATGTTAAAGAAACCTCAGTGAAAGTCTGTTCCTTCTGCTCTGCCTACGTTAGACAAAAACTTCACAAACTATTCTTTTTTCCCCTTTTATGTCATCATAATTTTCTCCATTTTGTTATCTTGAACTGGCCCACGTCTGCCCACTCTTGTGCACAGTCCGTCTGGCTGACCACACTCAGCCATTGTCACATGAGCAGCAGTCTGAAGAAGCCGGTGCTCCCCCTCTGTCCCTCTGTGTCTCTCTTTGTTCCCCCACCCCACACTTCTTAATCCTGCTTAATGTGAGCGCAAAGAAATTCACATGTGCCAGTAAGAACATTTACAGAGTACACTGCCTCCGTTTTTGCCTGTAAAAAAAAACAGCTTAGGCGCTAAGCTGTATTGATCTTACAACTTGATAGCGTGATTAAGGGCGAAGATGGTGCCCCCCAAAAAAGTGAACACTTTGGATTACAGGCCATGCTAAAGTGCAGCTAATTGGGCACAACTACAGAACATTGTCATAGTTCGCTTTAGTGCCAGAACATTGACATATTCTTCTTTTACAAGGTACAAAATTAAGCCTTCTTTTCTTGGAAATTCATCTGGAGATTAAAGATCCACTTCAATAAAAAACGTGTTTTTGGTGTTTTTAACATGTCCTATAGCATTTTTCTCATGATGGAGGATACATGTTGAGAAAATTCACATTAAAACAATGTTTCTGAGTATTCCTTTATTCAAATTGTTGTGAATCAGGAGCAGACAAAAATGCTGTTAGAAAAAGCTTGTTGCTATGTAAAATCTTCAATCGGCAGACCACAAGCTCCCTGCTTCACTGCATTCTGATGCATGCAATTGCAGAGAAATAGATCCATGTATGTCATTGTTTTCTTTGACTTAGCTGGCTCAAAACTGTACTACTTGATAGCTCCAATATTGTTCGCCATTTTTGTTGCTTTTTTGAGCTTGTGAGGGGCATTAAGCTAGCAGGAGAGAGTGTTAACCTTGGATGATGGGCAAAAAAGGCGGGCTTTCTCTGTGCCAACAGTATCGCCACAACTCAGAGGTGAATTTCTAATGAACTACTGCTGCTCTGCAGAAATTACGTCTTAGAAAAGAAAATACGTTTTTTTTTTTATTTTGGCAAAAAACAGCATAATCATAATTAAAAGACCACAGGGAACACTTTTAAATTTGATCAAAAGATGATCAGTTTGAGTTTTTAAAAGGTTTTGCTCTCTTAAAGTACAAATATACTTCCCCAAACAGAAGATCTTTTTGTTGTAAACTGTTAATGTTAAGATGAAGTCTTTGTTTAAAAAAATTGCACTTTTGCAGTTTTTAACACCCTATTCCGTGGGTGGGCATCGCTCTGCACATGCTAGCAGCTAAGAGACTCCAAGGCCACCCGGTAGCAGAAACTCTGTACAGCAGCAATGCTAGGCATTAGTTCAGCACCAGTTCTTTAGCTGACACACACAAACACACACGCACACTTGCACACGCTCCTCAAACACACACACATCAACTAGCCCAAAAGTCTGTAGAAGTCATGGCTTTGATCACAGAATCACTAGCAGTGATAACAGTAACACATCAACCAGTTCCTTTTAACCCACTTCCGCTAAATTACAAAAACGTTGATCCATTTTCCTTCCTAACATCAAAGTAGCAAAGGCTCTTCCTTCCAGAAAGATTATTTTCCTCTTTTGGAAGACAAACTACTTTTCAGCTGCTTGTTTACTTCAGAATTCACACACTTGTTTTACTATTGCACAAAAGCAAACTAATCACTGAGAATCTGAGCAAAGATGTTTAATACTTCCCAAAGATTTTAGGCACAACGAGCCAAAAGGTAAGAAGAACAAACAACAAATCCTCTGTTTTACAATGGAGCTATTTCATTGTTTTTGATATTGAATGTAGCGTCTCAGATCTCACTGGCATCTTTTTCTGGCGGCTTCACTCACATTCTTTTTTTCTTTTTTGGTATTTTCATTGTGATTTGTTGTTTACCAGCTTCGGCACGCTATATCAGTGTTTCTTCTTCCTCAAACACCTACTCATTTGGAGGCTGATTTATTCCAGGCTAATTCATATTCCCAAGGGATTAGAGACATCTAATTTGGAGATATTTCTGTCATCCCCACTGTGGATGTAGTATTCAAACAGTTGTCCCCTCCCAGCTTATGCCACAAGCACTAACACACTAATATAGTTAGTAACATAGTTAGTGGAACGTAGCATAGTTTCCTGTTTGCCAACTTGTATTTCCACATGCTTGAAAGCTCTCCGTGTGCACCCTTATTGGACATTTATGCTGTTTAAGGACTTGAGGGTTCAAAGAGGGTTAGTAAGGGAAAAACACCTTCAAACCATTTTTTTAAGAGTAGATCAATCATAGTGGAAATATCATATGTGGTAGTAAAGTAAGGAGCTTTTTTCTGCAGTAATAATGTAAACAGAAAAACCCCACAAAGTAGAAAACCAAACAATTCTCCTTGTTCTTGATCATCTGTTGAAAGCTGCAGCGGTGGTGCAGAGGTAATGCGGTTGACCTCCAACCATTTTCAGTTTTCGTTTTTCCTGTCTACGTGTCCAAGTGCCCTTGGGCAAGACACTGAACCCCACATTTCTCCTGATGCTCTGGTTAGCTTTGCAACCATCAGTGTGTCAATGTGTGTGTGCATGGGTGAATCTGACTGTAAAACACTTTGGGTCTTTAGGTAAAGGTCAAAAGACTGCACCAGGGTGCACTCAGAACTGAGAGTCTCTGAGCTGTTTTTGAGTTTCCTTCAAATTTCAGATGACATTTCACAACAGCATAAACTGGACTACGACATTCAGAATAAGACACTCTTGTGAGACTCAAATAGTTCTGGAGTAAAAGCCACCAAGGAGTTCATAATAGTTCGTAAAAATGTATTCGTTGCTGACCAAATTCTGGTCAGTTGTTTAGTTTTCGTGGAAATGTGAGACAAGGCCTACACTTTAATGTTAAGTTTCTGGACAATTAGGCCAAAACTTAAACATAGGCTTTGTTTCCATAAAGAGGTCAAGTTTGTGAAGAATGGTGAGATTTAAACATTATCTTGTGTTGCTTGTATAATGGCTCAGGTTTTAATGTAAACAATTCTAAAAGGGTTCTAAATGACAATGCCCAATTATGTGTATTTTGCACGATATTTGAAAAAAAAAAGTTGTGCCTTTTATTATGCCGTTTATCAAAGCATTTTATTATGTTGTGTCAACAAGAAATAACCCACGAATAAAGTACTTCCTTTTTTTCAGAATTGTAAATAAAAAGATTCCAGTCCCCTTTTTTCAAGTGGTGCTGTGGTATGATTGATTACTTTAACACCTGGAATCCTTCTTTTAATAAAAACCGTAAATACACGATTTTTTTTTCTTGTAATAGGGACATTTTACTGTTTAATCAGAAAGTAGCGGTAGTCGGGGAACTTTGTTCCTGCAACATTGACTATAACATAACTTGACAATGTTCTCTTGAACATTAAAAAAGCATCCCAGCGAGCCAAAGAAAACTAGGTTTTCAAAAGCAGGTGTGTTGATTTGTTTTCTACACTTTGTGTTGTGGTTTTCAGAGGTTGGTGTGACAGTGATGGATAGCTACAAGCTTGCTACCAATAAGAGCCCCAGAGTGGTCGATTTGGGACTCCAGTTGATGAGCCCTCCAGGAGACCCACTCTAAATTAAATCCGCTGAGGCCGCCAGTCTACGATGTTGCTTTCCCGGTACCTCGTTGTATTTTCAACGAATGCTTCCAGCCAACCTCACTTTTGTTCACCTAGAAGAACTTTCTGCTCCTTAATTAATTCAACTGAAAGTAATTAAACCTTTTGCCTTTCGCCGACAAGCCTCGTCTACCCTTGCCCTTACAGGGCACAAAGAAAAAGTAGGATGGAGTGAGGGGCTGCAAGAAATTAAGAACACTCAGTGCCAAATGACCGTCGGAAGCAAAACAATATCAGCCCCCTGAGTCAGTGGCTAGAACTCATAATAAAGGAATAACAAGAGCAAGCATAGAGCTCAGATGAATGCTTGACGGTGGCAGTGCAGGTTGTTTTGTTCAGCAGGGAGGTGGATGCTGCTGGGAGAGACGGCTCTAGCCACAGCGGCTACTCTTAATTTGCTGAGTGATGCAAGTCCTCAGGGGTGCGTATTGTTTGGCCCTGAGGGGTAATAATGTACTTGGCAACTTCATCCAATTTTCCTTATATACCTCTTTATGTGGAAATTTATAAAAAGAAACAAAAAAAGAGAGGCAGAAACTGGCGTTCAAAGCAAACTCAATATAAAACATGCTATTTAAAGCATTTAAGGTGATACTTTTTAAACATGAGCAGGAATCAATCCTAAACGCAGTCCTGCATCCAGATCATGGAGCCTGTCTTAAATGGGTTAAAATAAAGACACTTAATGCAAGGTATGTGTGATATGTGGGCTGTATGACAGGGGTTATATCAGATAAGGTTGCTGGTTCAAATCCCAGATGCAGCAGTTTTCTGACTGTGCAGGTTTGTGTTTTTCTGTAGGGACTTCAGTTTCAACCGGCGGTAAACCATAATTGGGAAACTTAGTGTTGATTCTAAACTCTGATTGACACTGGATGTTTGCTTTTTGGTGCTGTTTATGTGAGGTTTGTGCACTTTTGTCAAGGATTTTAGTGACATTTCCTTAGTTTTGTCATGTCCTGTTTTAAGTTGTCCCCCTGGGCACACCAGTTTAACGGTTGAAGATCATCCACAGTTGACTTCATTTCTGTTAACTACCCTCAGTGTGTTTAAGTCTCTCATTTTTATTTCTCCAAGGGTTTTGTCATGTTCTGTAGTTTATTCGTTAAATATTTTGGTTTCTGCCACCAATCCAGGTCTCCTGCATTTTGGGTCCTACCCAACTAGTTTGACAGTGTATCCAAAAAAGACAGGTAACAAACTGGCTGGCAAAATAAAAAAAAGAATAAAAAAAACCTGATTCTGAACAGTTCTAACAAACATCAAAGCTGGAATAACAAAAACGTAAATTCAAATGTGCAACTTATTTTTATAGGTTTTTGTCTGGACTACTTGATTACTTTTACTTCCTTTTAAATTGTAAATTGCCTTTTTACAAATTCCTTTATATATATATATATATAATATATATATATATATATATATATATATATATATTTCCTATTACATAACTTTTTTTTTTATGTGTTCTGTTGACATTTTTCCAATGATGGAGGACATAAATAAAGAACACTTTCTGATTATTTCTTGATTCAAATAAATGTTGTTTAGGAACAAACAAAAAAACGCTGATTGAAAAAGTTTGTGAGGTGAATAACTAATGATTTACTGCCGCTCTGCAGAAACTATGTTCTAAATAATAAAAGATTTTTGATTTTTAGCTAAAAATTGCATTTTCATAATTAAAGACCACTGGAAACGCTTTTACAAAAGCTCAAACTATGATCAGAGTGGAACATTAAAACCTCATGCGGAAAAGTATTTCATTTATCGTCTCACTTACAAACGAGAGCATGATCCTTTAGCTCTCTGTCATCCTCATTTGATTTTGTGTGACAATGATTAGTCATAACAGTTTAAAATATAAAATAAAAACCTCAACATTTTTTTTTAGCCAAAGTAAGTTATAAATGATTCATGGCCCCTTTGCTGGGTGTGGCTCAAGGATGATTTGATATTTGACAAGTAAAGAGAAAAGTTGGTTAAGCCTGAGTCTTTGAACTATGATGTAGGGTCAGCAGCAAAGGCAGATATTTGCCCAGCAAATATTTTAATCCTCTGCTAATCACTTGGTTGGTCTGGAGGGTGAAGGTTTTAGAGACTTGGGGAGGGTCTGTGCATGTGTGGAAGGCGAGTTTGTGCTTAGTTTCTTGTGCTAGCAATGGCTCTTTTTTTTAAAAGGGAGGTTGTGGGAAGAGTTAAAGACAAAGTAACCTCAGTGGATAAAAGATGTTGAGTCAGGTCCTGCAGAAAACCCACAAGTGCACAATTGCTGGAGCTCAGAAAGCATCCACAACTGATTCATCAGGCTCTGAGTCACCTATAGGTTTTAATTCAGATGAGTAAATTACCATTGTTAGTCTTATAAGCCTTCAGGAAAAATCTTCTATCAATCACCAGCTCATTTCCAGCAGTCTAGGTTTATATCTCCTTTGATTAAAAGTGCTGTGCATGCAAGAACTTTTTCCATTGATGCACAGGAGCAGTCTCACACTCCTCAGACGTTTGGCCACTCTTGATATTTTGCTTATTATCAAAATGCTCTTAATCATAGAAGAGCCAGTGCCAGGGAAGAGAGCAAGCCCAGAGAGACACGTCAAAACATCTTCAACCGTAAAGGACCAGACAGCAAGCGTGATGGGCAAATTAGTCAGAGGCGCTGCCTAAATGGATGGCGAGGGCACAGGGGGAGAGAAAGGGAGTACGAGTGTGTGTGAAAATCAGTGAGGGAGCAGGAAACAGACAGAGAGAAAGACAGGAACCTTCTCCATTTCACCAGTCAGCTGTGCCTCCTATTCCCGAAGCACTTCGCCAGATCGCAACCCTCTAACTGATAGAGAAATAAATTAAGGAAAGGCTGCTCAAATAGATATGATTCTTAAGGACTGGAACTGATTGTGCATGTCTGATTCCCACACTTCAGAGTCCTCACCCGGGGGGCTTGGCTTTCAAAGCTGAGTGACTTGCACAGAGAAACACTCCATTAACAAAGTTCAGCTCCTCACTGAACCTCCACCCCTCCCCACACGCTCTACACCACCTCAGAGGATTTCTCACAGGCAGCGCATCTTTCTTTTTTTAAACATATATTAGATTGTAAAGCTTTTATAAACTGAGAGAAAGTACAAAAGAGATTAAACAGATTACTTCTACAGGCATGGGTCGACCAATAAAGGACAAACAGCACTTTTTAAACCAATTACTACTCCTCATGTTCTGACAAAAACAAATTACATAGTAATTGTTAAGGTAGCCATGACTGAAATGACTGTAAAAAGGACAACAAGAAAAAAAAAAGAAACTTCTTTAAATTTTAAGGTCTGCCAACCATTATTTGCTTCAAGCGCCCATGTCACGTCAGAAAAACTGGGGTCACCATGATTCTTCCATTGCCGGCCTTCGGTCTTAGCATAACATTCCTGCAGAACTGCACATGATGTCAGACCTTAAGTTTTAAATGTCAGCTAAAAACTTAGCTTTTTAGAATGACTTTTGATATTTAGAAGCTTTATTTTCTTTTACTCGTTTTAATGCATTCTTGTATGTCTTATATATATTTTATTGCATTTTGTAATTTAATACAGTTTTTTAATTTTTGTTCTTAATCTGCCCAATTTTAAACAGTTGTTTCTTGTAAATTACTTTGCTATCCTCAGGGAAATGTAAAGTGCTTGAAAAATAAAGCTTTAGTCATTCAGCCATTGCAAAGCAAAATGTGTGTTTTTTTATATAAATAGTTTTAGGTTTTCTTAATCTAGCCTCACTAAAACTTTAGCTTTTAGACGTTTTTCTTTTAAATAATAACTTAGCTGAGCTTCAGGAGGGATCTTCATCTTTAAAACACGGAAACAAGACAAAGCCTTTTACCATTCTGCATCCAGTTTGAAGTAGAAACACTGCAGTAAATATTTATCTTTAGCCAACATTTGATATGCTCTGGAAAAGCTGTAAAACTGCTTCGAAAGAGGCGCCACTCCTACACACAAAAAGGGTGGAAGTGAGGAACACGTCTGCCACCTGCAACAGACTGCTCTGATTTGTTTGGCGTTGATAATTGAAGAAGAGATGATCAGTTTCCATCATTTAACAAAGTATGCCAATGTGACTTTTTTAATAAAAAAAAGCTTTATTGTGGGAATAGAATAGATTTTATTATATTTGTAACATGCACAACAAAGTTCCAGAAAGTGTGATTCAGTCACATGTGCAGAAGAATAAACAACACAATGTTTGTTTGTGTTCTGATGAAGCTGTACTGCTGTCCTGAAGATAACAGCTCAAACATGGAATAGAAAAAGTGATAATCGTATTTGAATGATGTTCCATTTTTTGTTTTGTTTTTTGCTATAACTTTTTTTTTTTATAAATGATGTTGATCACATCTTTCTTACCTAAACAAAAAAATAATATGATTTAACCATGAATTATAACAATATTTTGGTTTAGACTGTAAGGTTTAAGCATTCTTTTAAAAAAAGTATTTAAAGTGTAACCAAAGGGTTAAGTTCAGAGCCGGCAGTTCACAGAGTCAGAATGAGCAGGCAGCGTGAATGAGAGGAGTAGCTGGGTCCCGAGTACAAGGATTAGAATCATGGGACTAGGCAGAGGCAGGACGATTACCCCTCAGTGGAAAGGCTCAAACTCAGTGACTCTCAGATCAGATGGTGAGGAAAAGACTCAGAAAAATGAGGTGGAGTGAGCGTTATAGGGATGTAGAGCTTGTGCGATATGCTTCTGAGAAGAAGACTGCAGTGCAATTAGGTGTGGTGGGATGGGTAAGCAATGTTTTTATGGCCAGAATAGAGTCCTGGTCAAAATCTCCATTGATATGGTAACTGCTGATTGTTGTATTGGAGATGGAGATTTTTGACTAAAAGGCTTGGGCATCATTACACATTGTTCAACATTCTTCAGCCATCTGACTGATGCTGCTCACCCCCTCCAAAAGAACACCCACTTTCATCCAAGTAGGGTGGTTATCACCTGAATATGAGCTCTTAGCCCTTTGACTTGTCAGTTCAACACTGAAAACATCATTTTTTGTGTGTTTCTTTGAACGATCAGAGGGGGAGAAAAGGTGTAGAAGCTAGGTGAGTGTGGATAATTGAGCAGTCTGCAGGCGTGGAGCTCAGAGATAAGTGAAGGAGTTAGAAATTGAGTGTGATGCTGAGGCGAGGGCCGGGCCCTTTATTTGATGGAGAAAGGAGAGAACTGGGAAAAGAAGCGGAGGATGTCTCTGAGGGAGAGAGATAGACAGCAAGTGACTCAGAGACAGACAAGGGGAAAGATATGGATGGCAGGCAGCAATTACTGAGACTCTGTGCAAAGACAGCCAAGTGCATGTGTGTGTGACAGTATGCGAGGAAAAGAGAGGCGCGGAGCAAGTGGAGGGGAGGCATCAGAGGGAGGATTGAGATCTCTGCCTGCCTGGGCCCCTGCTGGCTATCATACAGGGAGATCACAGGCTCATCATGTCAGCTCTGTTTGTGGAAATCCTCCCTCATCAAATGACAAATTTGCTACACGTTTACCTTTATCAGATCAGGGAAGAGAGGCGCAGGAGATGAGCGCAGGAAAAGGACGTGCACGTGTGTGTGTTTCTTTCTGTCTCCGTTACCGTCGAGGGGCCAATTACTTGCTCCTCCGAGAGCAACGCTGCCTCCTCTGGCCTTTTCATTTAGACAGCCCACCCCACCCCATACCTCCTCCTCAGCCTCGTTGTCGGAAACATCTGTCTTTGAATATGCAATGAACGTGTCAAAGAGAATACAGCCACATCCTGCATAGAGCTAATATTTACCAACATCAAACCAGTCTGTTCTGCCTCTCGTGGTGCATCTCCTGCTGGAGCTGGAGGCTACTGCTGCTGCTGCTGGGATCCTCTCCTGCTTGAAGATTACTGGGCTTGTCACTCCACTTTTTCCACAAACTTTAGGCTGTTGTCCTTCTCTTAAGCCATCACTTTCTTGTTTGTCCTTCTCTGTTAGGACATTTTTAAGTATCATCATATGTATATCACATAGTTTTCTTTTACGTTTTAATGAATCGCTTAACCCAGAGCTCTTAAATCAGAGAACTTTTCTAAATATTTGACATTTTTGTTCTATTTTTGTACTTTTCAAAGCTTAGAAGCAAAGGTTTCATGCACTTTTTCAAATCTTCTTCCAAATGTGTTGGTGCCAGTAATGCATCTTTATTAAAAATGCTTCTTTACACAAGTTTCTTTTTTAAACTTGCAGAATATGATGGAACATCATTGTAATATTATTCACAACTTTCACTTTTCCGTTGAATTTCAGAACAAGTTCTACTCAAAGCACGTTAGGCTTCAACAAAAATACTGGAGCTGAGCATTTGGTGTGACTGGATTACTGGACCTTTTACTTATTTTTTTCAGAGCATAGTAGTTTTATATGTATTTGCAATAGAAATGTATGTAATAGAAATCGGAAAAAAAGGTCACTTTTTGATCCATTCCTGTTAAGTTAAAATAAGTTTACAGCCCTTTCTTGTTAGAAAAGAACCCATGTGGCACTTGATTTTTACATAAATATTTTATTGGTAAATGTATTGTTTTTTCAACAAATGTAACAATAGTTTGAGTTGCAATGAAATAAAAAATATTGCGTAAAGAATCCTCCAACTCATTCTATAAATAGTCTGATTTCCTTCAGGTTAGGATCATTTACCAAAAGAGCTTTACAGTCCTTACATATCTTCTTTTGTATTAAAACCGATTATTTTTTCCATTTTTTCTTTCATACTTTATGGACAAAAAACAATAGCTAGCTAATAACTGCTTGTATCTTTCAAAGAAAAAATATACTTACTCCCAAGGTAAATAAACCTAATCAAATATTTTATACTTTTCATTCCATATGCTAGAGCTAGCAAATTCACTTGGGTCTTTTCTGACCCATGTGTGAAAAGTTGAGGTAGATTTACAAAAGCTATGCTTGTTCATACGATCAGAAAGAAAAAAATGAAAAGGATTATTTGGGGCAAACAAAAACAAGATATTTACAACAAACATGGAGGAATAAAGGATAAAATGTAACTTATTTCAAATTTCCATCCATCTATTCGTCCACCCTCTTCCGCTCGTCCGGGACTGGATCGTGGTGGCAGCAGTCCAAGCAATGTTGTCCAAACTTCAGCGGTGCTGACACTCCGCAAACCATTCAAATCATCCTGAAGGTCCTGGCTCGATGAAGGCAACAGGACAACATCATCTGCAAAGAGCAGAGAGGAAATCCTGTGGTTCCCAAACCAGATTCCCTCCGGCCCCTGGCTGCACCTAGAAATTCTGTCCATAAAGACTATGAACAGAACTGGTGATAAAGGGCAGCCCTGCCGGAGTCCAACATTCACCAGGAACAGGTCTGACTTACTGCCAGTTATGCAAACCAAGCTCCTGCTCCTGTCATACAGGAGGCTTCCAGGACCCCTATACTTCCAGATCACCCTCCAAAGGACACCACGGGGGACGCAGTTGAACGGCTTCTCCAAATTCAAAAACACATGGACAGGATGAGTGAACTCCCATGAACCCTACAGCACTCTCAAGAAGGTGTAGAGCTGGTCCAGAGTTCCAGACCAGTACAGAAACCGCACCTATTTCAAAGTTATTGTGTGTAAATAATGAGCCATCCAGGAAATAACATCAAAAATGAACATGGGTCATTCTGGACCCATGTTAACCCAAGGGTTAAGACAGCACTCTTCTGGACAGAGTTCTCAGATGTTCCTTGAAGCCACTGCAGCCATTCTACAATTGTTTTCCTTTTTCTTTGGTGGTTTGATTTGAACTTCAGACAATGAAAAGTTTTGTGTTTTACCTGATTGGTCAGGTGGTTGGAAGGTTAAAAGATATCATTGGATGTGCTAACTTAACAGTATTCAGATGGTAATAAGTAATACCTTAATGATCTGAGCATTTAAAGTCAGTGAGCCACAACAAAACTTTTTCCATAGGATCACTTTAACCGTTGTGCAAGTATGATGAGCTAAAAAAAAAGCCATGAAACATGAGAATAACTTCAGATACAGTTTCTTGTTTTTCTTCTCGCTTTTTTAAAAACTAAGACTGAATTGCCCAGAAGATCACCATGTTCAAAATAAACTTTTATTTTCTAATGAAAAAAGATAAATTGCTTTGAGGATAATTTCACCAATATTTTATTGATTATTTCCTTAAAAATGACTTTACGAAACATTGTACATGATCCAAAAAGCAGATTAACCCTTTAACTGCCCACTCAACCGAACGGCATTTAAAGAACACAAGAGCAAACTGTGTTTTGAGGAGGAAAACTTTGTTTTTACACCCCAAATGTTACAGAAGTAAAAAAAAAATGCAGTTCCTAAAACCCTTCCACAGAAAATTAAGTTTATGTCACGACATTACCATTTCATCCAGGTTAAAACTAGAGGGGAATATTATTTTGAGTCCAGTTTCATAAAGAATGACATCCTTCATCTATGAAAGACTAAAAAAGTGACAAATTTATGCTTGAGCGTCTTTCTATGATGAAGTTAAATTTGTTTGTACGTCCTTTAAAAAAAGTCATTATAATTGCTGCGGATGATAGTTTTCTAGATCAATAATTTCCTTTTTTAAGGGATTTGGGGACTCAAAAGCGTTCTGACAGCAGACCCGCTCTGCTGACTGATGAAGATTAAAGAAACAGAGTGGGAAAGATTATACAGGAGCAGAGATTGACTGGAAGAGGGAGAGAAAGGGTGAAAGGAGGGAGAGAGGAAGAGAGTGGAATATCACAGAGAGTGAGGGGAGAGCATTTGCATAATGTCCTCTACCACAGAAAGTCCCTGAGGCTAACCATGCTGGATAACAGAGGACCAATACTCTTAATTCAATCTCTTTATTTTTCTAATACTTCAGAAATTAATAATTTGTCCCCATTCCACCCACAGCCACCCCCTCCAATCGTCCACGAAAAACCACCGTAAGCGTGGAGCTGAGCTGCTGAAGTTTCTTACTTTAACCCAAGAAATTGATGTGAGCAAGCCTTGAGGCAGACCTGCTAATGAAGGGATAGGGAAAGAAAGAAGAAAGTTAAAAGATGGTCTTTTATAAAGTAATTTAAGAAAATCCTGTTAGCTGGATCGAGTACAAGAGTATAATTTCTTAAAATGGGAAAAAGAGGAGCTTTCGCTCCTCTCTTGCACACTTAATAACAAAATTAAGGAGGTAAAAAGATAAAGAGACAAAATCAATTAGGCCAGCGCTGGTAAACAGTACTAATTGTCAGGAGGGTGGGCTTGCACATGGAGGTCGAATGAAGAGTCCTCACAGCTGGCCCAGGGGTGAGGAAGCACACACCTGTCCTTATTTTCACTTCATCCTTTAACAGGAATTTTACTTTTTCTTCTGGTTTTCTGTCAGTTTTCCTTCCTTTACTGCAGCTTGTTTTCTCTGTACTAGGACTCCGCTATTTTTCTTGATCTTTCCAGTGGGACAGAAGCACAGAGAGAAACACCCATCATGTAAACAGTTAACCAGACACCAAACATGGGAGATGAACGGAGATTATCAGGCTGTATTTGTTCCACAGAGGTGTCTTCTGTCACAGAGACCTGACCAGATCAGTCCATTAAGAGGTGCTGCTAAATAAGAATTAAACAAAAAACATCGATTTCATTTCTTTTCTTTTGTCTTTATTTTCCATAATTTACACAGAATCTAGACAGATTACACTGGAATTATTCTATTGCAACTGGAATTAAGTTAATAAAAAAACCTTAAATCTACATAAAATTAGACTTTTTAAATACAATTTTTGCTTCCTAATTAAGCTTTAAACTATTTCTATTATCAAAATGTAATATTTTTACCATTATTTCTTAGACTTTCGACCTAAATGTTTGAATAGATGTAATGATTTGTCAAGATTCAACATTTTCCTGTTCAGTCAAAGTTTAAGTTGTAGCTTACTCATGAAACGATGTCGCCTACTACACGTCACCAGTTTTTAAAGTGGGAATTTCCTGAATTTTGACATCAACTAATTTCTTTTGTGGAAAATTTTATTTTATGAGATGAGATTTATGAGATTCATTATTTTATTATTTTGTGAGAAAAAAACCCAACTTTATTTACAAAGCATTTAAATTGTCCATACAGACCCGAAGTGCTGTGAAGTGACAGAGAGATTAAAAAAAAAAGAACCTACAAAAAAATGGATAAAAATAGATTACAATTGTAAAAAAAAAAAAAAAAAAAAAAATCTTATATATTTACATTTGTCAAACAAACTATATGTCAAACAACTATGTGGTGAGATAAAAGAGAGGGAACCTTTTTACTACATATTAAAAGCCAACTTTAAAAAATGGGTTTTTAGAGAGGACTTAAAAACAAGCTATAATGTAATCTCTCATGAACTGGGAGATTGTTCCAGAGTTTGAAATAGAATAGAATAGAATAGAAAAGTGTTATTAGTTTATAATATATATTTTTTTAAATTAGAAACTGATTGAAAAACTGGGTGCATGACAATAAATACAAACTTTCAATTCATAATAATAATAATTAAGGACAGAAGTGAATGTACTTTTACACAAAGAAGCAGCACCAAGAAAATTGCAGACTTGGTGAAATAAAACATTCTGTCAGATTCCAGAATGCACCTTAGTTCAGGGATCTTTAAAATTTGTCTTTTTACCTCAGAGAGAAATGTGATGTTTTTGACCTTTGATCCAGTGCTTCACTTCTGCTCCACTTCCTCAGTAGATAAAAGTGAGGATGAACTGTCTCTGTGGGCGCAGCAGACACTCAGTGTTATTTGATTCACATTCCTCCGGGTGTTATGATGCCTATTTGTTATTTGTTTCTTTTTCTCCGTGCTGTGCTCTGGGAAATTCTTAATACCTTCCAGAGATTATGTGGTAACTCCCAAACTCCCATGATTATAATTAGGCCTGACTTGGTAATAAAACGAGCAAACAGCAATTTAGTTTTGCATCGTGTGAGGGAGCATCTCTTTATGCTGCTGTGTGTCTCTGTATATCTTTACATTTCTAAATATACTTGCCCATGTGAGGTTAAATTTGCACTTTTATTCATTTGTGTGTCTGTTACTCCTAACAGTGCCGCAGTGGAAAAGCATTTGTCCTGGAAATTTTGCTCAAGCATGGAGGCTGCTTCTCATCTCTCTTTTGGCTAAAAAAAGGAAAACAAAAACACAAACATTCCCCCATCCATTCTCTTTCTTCTTCTTTATTCTCTATCCTGCACTCCTCTCTCTTTTTGTATCGCTTACAAAGGCACCCGTTTCCTCCAAAATGAGGCCACGGACGGAAGGTATGCAAATGAAATCATTGCTCGTGGATTAGAATGGGACACCATATACCCTAAATCATGATTGTCAATCATGGCTGGGGATTAAGGGATATGGGCTCACAGACCTAAAAAAGCAACATTTCCCCCCTCAGGCAGATCCCCATTGTGGGGAGCTCTGAGGAAAGGAGAGGCCTCCACAGGGAACGAGAGCATCACTGGAGCACTAGTGCCCCCTTCTGTCTGATGCTTGCCGCGCTGTTTCATCATCAAACGCAGTCGGGCTGAGCAAAAATAGAGGCTGGCACACACAAGCCTTTTCATTTACATTCGATGTAGCCGCGGGCAAAAGCTTGATTAGACAAATGCACATGCTTTGGTGATGCAGTGTTTCATCTTCAGTGGAGGAGAGAGAGACCTCATTTGTCTCTCTGGCGTGTGTGCAGGATCGGTTCAACATCAGTGGGTTAGAAGGGTTACAGGCCTTCAAAATGGAACATTACATTTCTTTTTGTTCACTGAAATGCCCTTTTCTTGTGAGTGTTTTTAATCACTTATTTTTTTAACTCTTTGATCTGCAAAAACGGACACATTTGGACTTGTACGGACACTATTTACTTACGTTTTTTCCTTTTTTTTGTGTTAGCAATGCTACTACAACTGACGATTTTATAAACACATTACACTGTGACCATTTCCCATGAAATGTGCTCAGGATTGCTGCAAATCAGGGAAAGCGCCTCTCCAAATGCATAGACGTGTTCAGTGGTGACTGTGTGTAGACCCTGGAG
This sequence comes from Adrianichthys oophorus, assembly GCA_036245035.1. NCBI lineage: Eukaryota > Metazoa > Chordata > Actinopteri > Beloniformes > Adrianichthyidae > Adrianichthys > Adrianichthys oophorus. Next base: position 2,834,593 of record BSAI01000115.1, on the reverse strand, counting down.
CCCTCAGCTAGAGTGCCAGTCTGTTCCTGTGGAGCAGTCAACCAGAGAAACCCAGCCAAGAGAGAGCCAAGCACAGGCACCGGGCCAGGAAATAGCACTGGAAAATACTCCGGTACCAACAGAGAAATGTGTTTATATTTTCAAACGACATGGTAGTGTGATGTAGGTGTGTGTGTATGTGTAGAGGACAATAAGAAAACCACAACAGTCGTGATTGACTGTAAGAATATTTTTAAAGCTTCATCAAAACAGTACTTGATAAATAGGAAAAAGGCGCTAGTGAGGGGAATTGGCACGGTTACACTCAGGAGCGCAGTTCCTAGCCTTCCAAGACAGAAGGAGGAGTGGCACCTGTGCCTTTTTGGCCCTGGCATTACATGAGCAGGAGGTCAAGGCCAGGGCAACACCTGCATCACATCAGAGGGTCTGGATGTGTGCCCGCACCATGAGAGTCTCGCAGAGGAATCGTGGAGAATAGAGCTGAAGCATTTTTTTTAAACAATTCTTACATAATTCCGACATTGTTATCACCATTTACCTTCAAATAATATCCCAGAATGCTGCGGCGGGTACCCTGACAACTGCTTGACTAATTTGAACCCTGGGATCCTTAATACCATTCTGAGTGTCTTCCTCGGTGAGTCCACCTGAGTCATCCTCTCAGGAAGTGGAAAATAAAGCACCAACACAGATAGGAGCCACCAGCACACTAAAGAGCAAATCATTATGCATCATTAGGTGAAGATTTAGTTTAAACGTGTTTAGCAGGAATTAGGCAAAGCTGTTGTTGACATGGATTGACTGCTGTAATGCTTTATTGTCAGTGCTCCAGGAGGCTGAGAGAGGCCTGGCATAGTTATGTGTATGTGTATGTGCGAGTGAGGGGGGGCATCAGCAATGTGCCGACAGCAAGGATTTATGGGATATTGGGAGGACTAGCTGTTGATGTTCGGAAGGAGTGGACAAACAGGAAAGGGTACTTAGTGATTCCTTTTTTTGGCACGTAAAACTGAAGCGGGAAACTGACGAGGACGAGTAGCCAGATGAGGAGGATTCAGATGAAGGTATCTCAGAAGCTACATTCTTATGGTCAAAATGCTTGTATTTGTTTACCTTTCGGCAAATATCCCATCGAGGGTCACCACAGCAAATCGGTTTTCACTGATCCACACTTCTGGTTTAGCAGAGAGTTTGACACATCGCTGACACATCCCTGTGTTTTGTCCGGGCTGGGGACTGGCACAGGGTAGCCCAGACCAACGCCCCCTTGTGGCTACATAGTTAGGCAGCAGCATAAAGGGCCCACACTGGATACAGGTTCATTACGGCCCCTGGGAAACAAACCTTGGTTTTTTATGCGGCAGTTCTGCAGGCGGCCAACTGAGCCTTACAGCCAGTCAATCCATAAAAACCAGAAAAAAAAATCTATAGGTGAGCAGTTTTGCATAAATAAATAAATAATGCTCTGGAACAACACCAACAGTTGCACACTTCTTCCTCCCTCTTACAATGCCATTATTCCACAAGCACGTGTTTTTTAAATTTACTTCCATCTTGATTGTACTTGTCATAATTTTTTGCTGTTTAGCTCTAATTGATACACCACCTAAAGCTCTGTTTCATTTTGCTCCACTTTCAACACTGCTCCTCGAAAACGTATAAAGTTTGTTGAATTGAATTCTCTCATAGTTCCATTAGCTATAAATGAAGAAGTTTCAAATATGCAATTTAAGAAAACACAAGAGAAAGCATTTCAATTTCTCTGATTACTAGATCGACTTGTGGGGAAAGTGAATTGATGCATTTTTACTGCATATGTTTACGTTGAAAGCGTTTAACACGTTAGCAAAGGTCGTTCTTGCTTATTGCAGTGTGTGAATGTGTGGATAAGACTGACTGTAAAACATGTTAGGCCTTCCAAGAAGGCAGTGAAGCGCTATATGAGTATTTCCAAGTATTTTTACCATTTATTAGAAAATTAAAATATTCGTATAGTTTATAATTTGTATTAGTTTTGTTGTTGTTTTGTAAGAAACAATCATGTATTGAACCAAAACAAAACCATGACCCAAAAATTGAGGTTTGAACCAAATCACAGGGAAAGTGAATTGTTGCAGCCTTACAGACTACCTTGTCAGAGATCGCACTTATTTGACCTCACCTCAGGTATGCCTTTGAGACGTACAACTAGAAGTGAAGGAACTCCTGTAGGAATGACTCCAGCATGTCCTCTCTCTGATCCTGACACGTGTGTATTTCTCTGTGCTGGACTTCCTGAACGTGTGAGGGCCGCTCAAACTGATGAGTTGGAGAGGACAGTCTTATCCAGCTCTCCAGTGTTGACAGTATTGTTAATCCCCTGCACCTGCTCAAACACCCACCATACAAAAAACAAACCAAAAGACAACAAAAAAACCCTATATAGAATCCCCCCTTTTTCATGGCATGGGGACTCCCTGGGGCCGGGCTGCGCCGCTGCCATCGCCTCCACACCAGTTATCGTGTCTGGTCTGGCTCCACTCCACTAACCCCTCCCTGCACCCCCGCACATTAATCAGCACAAAAACAAATAGTTTTCAAATGTTTGGAAAAGACCCACTGTTTGCATCAGGGCCTAACAAAATAATTTTTACAAGCTATCCAGCTGCGATTAGGCTGGAGAGAATTGAATTTATGTGGCATTGATAATATTAATATTAGCCTAATTAATTATGTTGTTTGAACTCGCACAGCACAGTGTGTACCCTCTACACAACACTAACCAGCCGGCAATGGAACTGAGCTCTCAGCCGTCTCTATCTCCCTAGTTCTCCCCAGTTCATGACTCCAGCACACAATTCATCAACTCGTGGATATCTAATCCCCTCTGGCTCTGCTCACTTCCTGAAGTCTAAGAAATAACTTTACTCTGGTGGCAAGAATTCCTATGAATACTTGATGACTTCCATAGAAAGAAAGGCTGTTTCATCTCACTTTGAAAGTGACATCTGCAGAGAAAACTCACAGAAACTCTTCACTCACAGCAGAAATATGAATGAGACTCAGAAATGGACAATAATAAAATGTAACTTTTTTTTATTGAGTGACTAATTAAAGTAAACAGCAGTACAGTGAAAGCAGCCTTGTATTGGCAATCATTTCAGGCATCAGGGGCATTATCTTCCCTTTCTTGTGCAAAGGATAATTAATGAGAACCTTCAGTAAGCCCTGTGTGAAGAAATCCCTTCTAGTTTGTTTCTTTAATCACCAGAGGTCAGCATTTCGGCGTCCCCTGACCCAGAAACACTGCAGATCAAATCAACAACGACTTTGGACTTTGCGCATCACTGGATGAGCAAGTGTTGATCTGTGCAATTACAGTGACACACAATCACTGACCCATCACACCAATCATCCCAGCCAAAAGAGGACCACCCACACCTCCAGAGAAGCTCTTAGACCACTCTGCAGCTCAGGTCATACTTCTCTGTGATGGCCCCTTAACCTCCTCTTTGTGGTCAAGGGTCAAAGGGTGCAGAGGTGGTCATGTGTTTCTCTTAAACAGATAGGTGTCTAGCTCGAGCTTAGACTGTCCCTTCTCCAAAGTGTAACTGTTTCTAAAATGTAGTGCAACTGCAGGGCCGAGTCTGACTTCACAGCCTGATTGTTGATAGTCTCCCTTTGAAGCAGCTCCACGGCCAATTCTTCCGAACGAGTGCGGCTGCTAAACTTTTTTTTTTTTTTTTTTGGCACAACCAAAAAACATTTGTGAAGCACAGAAATATATATTGTCCGTTTGCCGATCCCAAATGCCTTATACATTTAGATTAGTATTTAAAAACCAATGGAAGTTGATGGGGGATTTAATTGTCACCAGATCAGATGGAAAAAAAAATCTACGAAATGCACATTTCCCACATTCAAGATATATATTTTTTGTAACCAGCGTAGTCCTTCTGCTGGGCCCACACTGACGCATTCACAGGCCAATGGGGCATCTCAAAGGCGCATCCCTCATCATAGCAGAGATCCCTCTGTAGAGTAGTGAGCTCTCTGGTCATTAACTGAAGTGTCGACCCAGTCTGGCTGAACGGTAGTCCACCCTGAGCTGGACAAAAGCATGCAAGAGGTTCCGGTCCAGATTGGTGAGATGCTCACCTGAGCAAACTTGCTTCAGGTTGTCAGGAGCAACAACCAGGAGATTACAGAGGGCGTGGAGTGTGTCAAAGAGCTGCAGCACCAGAGGGACCTTGTGAACAGAAAGAAATAAAACTGCTTATTACTTCAGAAAGAAGAGGCAGTTTTTTCCATTTATCATATATTCAGATATATATATTTTTTTATAATTGTTTTTTTTTTAAATCAAAGAAACAAAATGCAAAACTCCAAAACTACTTCCCTAATGCAATCTGATCATCATACCAAAATGATGGTTATGCTAATAATGAGGTCTTACAGAAGAATTTATGCAGTCAAAAAGACCCTGTGACCTTTAGTCACAGCTCACCCTGAAGTTCTTGGCGCATCGGCGGTATTCAGCCACGTCACAGATGGCCAGCATGCCGCCCATTGAGCTGTAGCTGAACTGCTGTAGATGCTCGTGAATGAGCCGATGAAACCGAACCCCTAACTCCGTCAGAACCGTGTCCACGTTTTTCCCATCCATGGATTTGCGCACATGATCCACCTGCCGACTGACGTAGGCACAGACCTTTGAGCAGGCCTGGAAAATGAGAAGAACGCGTTTGAAATAAAATCTGGAAGTTGATTTTATGAGCCACATCCACTGTGTTTGCTCTGTATGCGAGATCAGCATCTCTTACTGTGGTGTACTGGATCATGACATTGTTTTCATCCTCGGGCCGGAAATCGGTTTTTTTCTGCTCTGTTGCCAGGATGTGCTTCATTTGCCCCACCATGCAGTTTAGTGTTCTGTGCGTAGCAAAAACATACATTATGGATTTCTGTTAAAAAACAAAAAAGTTTACTTTATTATTAAAAAAGAAAAAAACCTCACCTGTCAATTCCAGTGTCCAGTTTTACTTCCATCTGTTCAATCACCTCTTTTTTCTTGTGCAAGCACTCTGCCAACTTTTGGGACGAACTGAGGACAGATTTTAAAAAGTTACTTAAAAAAAGTAATTTGAAGATTCCAATTTGCTTTAAAAATGCAGGGGGATAATTCTTAACCACAACTGACCTTATAAGAGGCATCAGCTGATCATTAAACTGTTTGTCAAACAAGTGAAAGATGGAGTTTGCCTGCTGAACAACATCTAGGAAGTACAGGTTGGCATTCTTAGCATCCGATGAGGGAATCGCTGAAAATTGAAGAAAACATGGAGCAAAAATATGCTTAAGATATATTTATTAATAAATGTTGGAATATTTTGTCTCTTCATTACAATGGGAGGTCCTCATGTCATGCTTTATATAATGCGCCAAACCCCCTGAATGTGCTGCCTTGATGATCGCAACAGTGAGAATGAGCGCACCCAGAAAGAGTACAATTAGCTTCATCTGAAGTACCTGAAAGGCCAATCTCCAGAGCGTAGTCAATGTGGTCCACACACAGATGTTCAACCAGCAGGAGGAAGATCGAGTAGGCATTTTTAGGCAGATCAGATGGATCTGAAAGCTGTAATAAAACAAAGAAGATAGTCAAACTGTGCGTTTAGACATGCTCATTCACGTCACAGAAGGAGAAGAGGCTCACCCTGTGACACCTCTCAAACGCGTGGCGAGTCTCCTGCAGCAGATTAACAACCAGCTCAGGCGACAGGAAGGTCTCTCCGTGGGTGTCGATGCTGGGGCCGAGTGGAAGGTTGGTGCGCTGCCTGATGCGCTCTTTGAGTTCCTGAATACTAAAGGAAGAAACACATTTAGGATTTTGCCACCTTTGTATGAAACCAAAATGTTTATTTGAGACCAAATGCTTCATGAAGTTTATGGTAAATCAGACCTGCCAGAGCCGATTGCACGTTTCTGGTGATTCTTGGAGTCGTAGTATCGTTGCAGAATCATGGCACCTCGATTACGAAGGTATTCCCTTTCCATGTCAATGTAACTTTCCAAATAAGAGGAAAAGATGCTTTTTATCAGCTTTGAAAGGAACGTATGCTTGTCTGAGCCAAGGTTGAACTCTGTTAGCTTGGAAGCCAATGCTGTGGTCCTGAAAAAGTCAGAAAAAGGCACACATCAGCACAAAAACTGGAGTTATAGAGCACCCAGGATGTGGATTAAATTAGAGCAGAACACGCAAAATCACCTGGTGTATAGGTCATAGAGGTTTTTCAGGTACTGTTCTGCATCAGAGTGTCGAGTTCCATCCAGTTTCTCTCTAACGTGAGCCTGTAAAATGAACAACCAGCCAAAAATAAACAAATGTTCAAGTACATCCAAAAATAATCACTGGAAAACATACCTGTAGTTTGTTTTCAAATATATTCTGGATGAGTTTTGTCATGACTGTCTCTGGACTGCTGAAGACCTCAGCCACCTGTTTGTTGACCCTCTGGCAAAGCGCTGCAGTGTCTTCAAAAACGTCATTCCTCAAGTAGGCACCCTGAGACAGGAACAACAACAAAACAAATGGGTTGATTAAAACAGCTAATTTAAATGCAGACTTTTGTCTTGCCAAACACTTACTTCCTGACACTGCTTGATGTAGACGTCCACGCAATGTGCATACCCCTATATAGACAAACATAGGTGTTACTATTCTGATAGTCAAAAAAAAGACTAACATTCAGAGTTTATGTTTTCAGACAGGCTTTGACGCCACAGTCAACATGTCTCCAGATATTTTTTCCAGGTCACCTTGAAATGCAACAGAACTGCTGCAACCTCTCGCATACGACCAATTTCACCCCTGCGCTGGGCTGCAGTAAACTCCTGGATTAACTGCCTCTCCAGGTCGTGGTATTTGCCTGGGTACGAATGAAAATAGAAACTTAAAATGTAGCTACCCTGGAGATGGAGGATGATCAATCCCATCAGCAACTTACTTGCTATTTTTGCTTTGACATCTGGAAATCTGTTACAGACAAAGTATGCAGTTAGAAACAATAGATATACAAAACAAGAAAGCAAGTTACTTTGGGGGAATTGCAGTCAATAATACCATCTAATGCTTAATGTTTCTGTGGGGCTTACACTTTCAGGAAGAGACTAATACACCTCCTCCTTCTTGTTTGACAGAACTCTTGTCTAAAGCTGCCTCCAGGATGCCTGACTCACCTGTCAAATGGCAGCTCCTGGGCAATGAGATGCAGCTTCTGAATTATATCAGCAGCTTCCTTAATCTGAAAGACAGGGAACAAGTGTGTGTTTGAGAGGAGGCGAAGGAGATGCCAGCTGAGGGAGGAGGAGAGAGGGAGCACAACAAAGCCATTAGAGGTGGACATCCATTATCAAGTGGGCGGCCGCCGGGAGTGTCTCCACTTGGGGGATCATCATCTTAGAGCAGCCTTCCTCCACCTTCCTGTGTTTAACAGGGAGCTGATAACAGGCAGGCTGCGCTCACCTGGGCATCAGCAGCAGCAACAGCAGCAGTCCTGACTTAGCAGCACATCCAAGTCTTTATTGGGATGGCTTTTTCCTGAATGGGCTGTAATCCCACAGGAGTCTGAATTGCCTTCAATAATCTGTCCGGCCAGAGATATCTGTCTAAAAAAAGGGAGCCCTGCCGAGATACCCCTCCACCCTCCCACCTCTCTTGACATACATGCTGGCGGAAAAAGCCCCAGACCCGCGAAAGGCCCGCTGTCCGCAACTCCTCTGTTCCCGCAGATGCCTGTCTCAGCTAACATCATTACTCTGCTCCCGTGAGGAGGATCCAGCCTTTCTGCTCGGCGAAGGTTTTCTAAGTATCTGTCCCCCAGCTAAGATTAGCTAAATCCCATGTAAGTAATGTAGCCGTCTCCCTGCAGTCAGGGTTTAGCAGCACTTGTCTCCACGCTGGCGGCCCAGCCCTCCCTTTCAGAAGGATTAGCAAAGCCATTCCCCTTCAGCTATTCACTTGCAGTTTTTCTCTTTCCTCTTCATATGGAGGTATGCTCAGGAAAAGGAATCTGGCTTGATACATCTGCATGCATGGCTCAATCTCAAGCTCTCGTCTATGGGATTGACCCTCAAACTTCCCTCTCTGCATCTGGTTGAGATGTTGCTTCAAACACGCATAAATCCAAAGAAACCCAACGTGTCTACTTTGCAGAATCAAACTCTTTGGAGTCACTTGTTTTGACAAAAAATACTTGTTTTTTCTTGATAAAAAGAAAAAAAAACAGATCTTATCTCCTACATGTTGAAACAAACTTTCTGTGTCGCAAAACTTGTGATTGATCAAATTCTTGATCCCACGTTAAATGCAATTACACTTGACATGAGTGTGTTGACATCCATGCTAGTCAATCAGGCAGCTATTGTCAGACAGCAAATGACAGTTTATTAATCCAAATTAACTAAGGGATCCAACTAAAGGGATAAACTTTAGAAATTTCCATGGATGGTTCAACTCATAATCCTGTTCATACTCACCTACAGCAGTTTCCCAGCAGGGCCCCTCATCAGTGGTCTCACACCCACAAACACCTCATTTATGACAGCGAAGAAAGCTGAACAATATTCTCACCTTTTCTGGATCATTGAAGACATCGCTACGCAGATCTCCATCCAAAAACTCGTTAAAGTAAGTCATTAGGCGCTGAGCTTCCACGGCCCTCTGGCGAGGAGTGTTTACCCCCTCCAGTTGGTCACCTAGGTGACAAACTTTGGTGGCAACATAGCTGATGTGTTCATCAAGTTCTTGGAAATGTTGAAAGGCCACCTGACATGACACAAAACAAATATCTAGCTGTTAATAAAATAGGTTGAGGTTTGTATGATGTTCTCTTTTCATCAAACAGACCTGGTTACTCCTCTGAAGGTCTTGGACTTTATGGGCAAATTCCTTGGCCTCTCGATGGCACTGATGCTCCAGTTTTTCCACCTTTCGCTGAATCTTTTCATCCAACTGCTTTAACTCTTCAATGTGGCTTTTAAATTCTTCCAACAGCCTAAAGGAAGGAAGAGTAGGAAAGAAAATTTCAAAATACCGTAATTGGGTAGAAAAAAAAAATCACTATGTTTATTTAAACCCTCCCCATTTTAAGAAGTAATTGGGTACCAGAAGGTTATACTCAGTGTAGAGTTGCCGTTTATGGCTACAAAATACTGTCAAATGCTTAATTCATGGGTCCCTAGACTTAAGAAGCTCTAAAAAACTCGCAGCTTCGTCAGCTGCATTTTAAGTGCCATTAGGATTGCGGTGCTAAATGTTCTAAGTCAGCACCACTTTTCACAGAGTGGGAAACATCCTGAAACGATGAGTGTATAATCTTCTAATTCCTTCAGCACTAGCTGCAGCTTAGACGTCTCCCAACAGACACTCATTCCCTAGCTGGTGACTCACAGTATGGTGGCCTCGAAAGAGATGTTGTCTCTGACTCTTCACGGAGAGCTTTCAAAGAAGTGGTAAAAACAGTTTGTGTTGGAAGTAGATAAGTCAGGATGGATCTACAGCAGAGTTAAATTGTTATGACATTTTTGCTTACTAGAAACAACTATGTCCCCAAGTGTAAACATCATAACCACACTGAAAAAAAGGCACCAAGGATAAGTAAATATATTCATTACATAGTTTTCTTAAAACTCATCAAACTAATTTTTTTTAAGTGTTCAAATATTTTGATATATTGTCTGAAAATAAGAAAGGTGGTAATTCAAATCAAAGTTAAAGATCATAATGCATTGAACTGTGAAAAATTGTATGCAAACGAATGACAGAGCACTATTATGCAAAAAAATAAAAAATAAATAAAAAGCTGCTGAAACACAATAACATTCATTTTCACTCCATTGCAAAAGTAAAACAGAAAAAAGAAAGGACAGGCTATTTTTAACACACGACAAGGAGCATTGTACAAAAGGTAAACAGTGCAGTTTTACAATAAGGTCTACTTAGGATACCAGTTCACAGTGTTTCTTGTTTAAACTCTGATAAATAACTATTACAAAAATCCAACATCACAATGTCTTCTTTAATATTTGCACATGTATTTCTATTCTGTATAGGCTAATTGGTCTGCTTAAGGATTCACAAATAATCTGGTAATATGCCATGTTGGAAACAAAGTAAATAGGAGAAATCCAGTGATGAGGACAAACCTTTATAATCAAGGCAAATGATATAGTTAATACAGAAATCAAACTTTAAGTGACCCATCAGCATGAGAAATGTCTTCTTATCACAGATACAATAATAATAATACAGATACATACCTGCTTTTTCACTGAAACAGTAAATTTAAAAAGCTTTGTTAGAGTCTAATTTTATAACTTTATTTGAAACGTATTGAGATATCAGACCTATTACATCTGGATCTCAGTAAAACTGTAACTATGCGTTAATTATATAAAATCTTACTCATGTAAATTTTTATTATTCATTGGTAAACTGTTTGGAGACATTCCAAACTAAAAATTTAACAGAGTTAAAGCTTACAGTAAGAGCACGACTACATACTTGATTCAATACTAGAGGAAAGTACCAATAAAGGAAACATGAATGACAGAAATCTCCATTACCTTTTGGGGTCAAATGCTTCAGCTCCACCTTTGGAGCCTCCTCCTGGAGTTCTCCACGCCAACCTTTCGATGTATTCATCTGCATCAAAAGGCTCCTGGAGAAAACAAACAAACAAGTACAAGTACTGTATCATTTCTATTAAAATAGTACCCCAATTCAACCGATTGATGCTACTTGTTTGCAGATTTACTTGAACACCAAGAAAATACGCTTAGAAGAAACTTGTAAAAACAGCCAAAAATAACGCAGTATAGCATACAATGTTTAAATAATTACTGATGTTCAGAGACTCAATGTTAAGACCGTTAGACTGTAACAAAGTTAGCAAGTCGCTAGCCAGTTAGCCCGAACAGCTCTCAAAAAATACTATTTTTTACCTCGAACAGCTGCGCTGTTGTTGCCATTTTCGGGACTTGGCCAGCGATGCTGTGAAACAAGGAAATCACCCACAGTCGGTAACTTCACCCGACTTCAGGTATAAGGCGGCGATTTTGCCGTTTTGTCCTTTGTTGACAGCTAGCTTGTTTGTAACACTGCTTCCTGTATGGGGGAAAAAAGGTGGGGACAATGATTTGAAAGAGCGCATGCGTAAGTGTCAGCTGATTGGCCGTAGTTGCAGTCACGTGAAACAAAAACAGGAAGTAGCCATTTTTTGTTGTTTTATTGCAGTAAGAGAAAATCATTTTAAACTGATATAATATGTAAATGTTGTTTATAAAGTAGCTTACATTATTAATAGATTATCATTACCCTCCACTTGGACAAATGAGTCTACGCGCTTTGTGGATTATTTCTCACGAAAAAGGGGAGCATGCATCAGTACGTTTTTCAAGGTCTGTTCATTCATGATTGTTACTATAAACAAACACCCTATCAGAACATTGATATAACATGATATCTTTGCTCCCTATGACAGGAGGTTTGCTACTGTGGAGCTCCGTGCAAAGAGGTTGGCAGGCTCCTCATATGTTGCAGTCCCGGAGGATGATTGTTTCCTGCAGCTTCTGCTCACTGAGTTGGGGCTTTCTGGATCAAAACAGTCTTTTGTAGCCCAGAGAGATGATTGTCTTTATCGTCCACGGTCTCCAGCCGTGGAGCTGCATATCACTGGTTCTGGAAAGGGTACACTTTGGCCAGTGTTGGCCATCTCTCAAGCTCATCTCATATTGGCTTGCCTTCCTCTAGTTGATGCCTCTCCTGAGCAGCGGCCACCACTGTCCAGCCTGCTGTCAGTATCACAGGGACTCAGCTTCCTAGCGGGACTGCAGACCTTCCTCTTTGCCCCAGGAAGTAAACAGGAGGGTGAGGGGTTGGTCTCTCGCCTGGCGCTGTTACCTTCTGTCCTCCTGCAGGTTTGTCCACTTGGCACACCCCTTGAGCTTCCTCTCACAGGGACCCTTGCCACAGCATCAGCACCCACCTCTGCTGGGATCCAGAAACAGCCAGCCTGGAGGACAGGTCTACACCGCGGTCGAGCCGTCGTGAACGTGTCTGTAGTAGAAACAGTGCGTTCCATGCAGTATGGGAATCGGAGCCGGCAGGATCTATGGGATGTTTATGGCACTGTGGCATGCAAAGTAAGTGTGCAGTATAAAAGATGCAAGTTTCTCATTGTTCCTCTTCCATTACTTTTTTGCTCTGTCAACAGTGTGAAGTGGAGGGTGTGCTCCCAAATGTGACAGTGACCCTCTCACTTCCACCAAATGGTTCTCCGCTGCAGGACATCCTTGTCCATCCCTGTGTCACCTCATTAGACTCTAGTGTTCTGACTGCCAGCAGTGTGGAAAGCTGTGATGGATCAGCCTTCTCTGGACCATATAAATTCCCCTTCTCACCTCCTCTGGAGCCTTTCATTCTATGCAGCTATACTTCTCAGGTATAATTACCCGTACTATAACTAAGAGCTGCATTTTGACACACAGATTTCTAACAGCTAAAAATTTTCCAACAGGTTTCAGTTCCTCCTATTCTTGGTTCATATCAGCTAAAGGAGGAGGAGAGCCAGCTTCGTGTGTCAGTAGTCCTCAAACTTCATGAGAGTGTGAAGAACAGCTTTGAGTACTGTGAAGCACATCTGCCTTTTTATAACAGGTAAACAGCACAACTGGCCTCCACCATACTTGCATCATGCAGTTCCAGCAGGATGTTTATGACTCTAACCAATGTGTGGATGATGTCTATAGCAATATGACAATCATGTATTGTCTAACTATTTAGATACCTCTTGAGCAGTGCACACTAATAAATAAAATCAGTTTTCCTCCAAAGCTCCTCTTATTACAAATTTGAATTAAAATGCAATTTTTATGCTTTAAAAATGCACGTCCAGCTGATATGCAAACATATTTGCTTTTTTGTGAAATACAATCACTGGCTATGTCATGTTCTACAATTATTCTTTATCTTAAGATGACCATTTTTAGCTCTGTGATCCTGCATTGGTTGAACAAATTACCCAAACTCTGCTTTAGTATCAGCCTTACTTCCAAAAAATGCTGAAGATTGAAATCTTACTCAGCTTCATATTTACTTGAATCTATGAATATGCGGTTTGGGAAAATGTGGGCTAAATTAAAAAAAAAAAAAAAAACTAATGCAGGAGAAACTGTTGAGCAATAGCACAAGAATTGAAAAAAAATTGTTATCCCATGAATCTTGGATTAGAAAAATCATTTTCAGTTCATTAAATCCACCAATAGATTTTTTATTTTAAAGTGACTCTTGTCATAAGGCCACAAAGCTGCTTTAGGTTAGTTTATGTGTAAGAAGTCATACTTTTATTAATGAAAGTTCCAACTTTGGTTTAGATTAGTAATTGTCTAAAAAAAAACTTTCTTTAAAAAAATGATTAGAAAAAAAAGGTTTTATTAAATAGAATCTTGAATTGAATTGACTCATATTGTAATTTTTTCTCTTAATCACAGTTTTATTATTTGAATCCTTCACTTTTTTATGACTTAGTATTTTCGGTTTTAATGTATTGTTTAAATGTTTTAGTATTTTTTAAATAGTTTTTGTCTCATTGTTTTAATGTATTTAAACAACTGTGGCTGCCTCTTTGCTAGGACTCCCTTGCCAAAGGGGTTTGTACTCTCATAGGAATATTCTCGTTATATAAAGGTAAAAATAAAAAGTTCTAATAAACTAATAAAATAAAAATTAAATCTCACTATTGTAAATGTGGCTGTGATACCCAGCTCAATAAACACAAAATTTGCCTGTTAATTTAAGCTTTGTTTAAAAGAAAAAAAACAGTCCATTTTAGATGGGTTTTTTTTAAGTTAAAAAAAATGTTTAAATAAATCAGTTGTTTCCAAATCAGTTTTATGGACAACAAAAAACCTAGAAAGGTAGTTATTTTCAAAGCTCAAACTCTGTAAATTGTTTCAACAAAAATAGAGGAATTTTTGGACAAAGTTTTAAAGTTTTGAACAAAGTTATAAAAATGTTAAAAAATTGTCCGTAGTGGAAAAAGACTCGACTGAACAAGAAAATTCTAGTTTTATGTTGTGTGTGTGTTTTAAATGAATTTACTTTCACCTGCTCTGAAACTCGTGAAATATGTGTCGATTTTGAAATTTGTGTGCAGGGATCAGATGGGAGTTGTGGATGTCAAGGTAAGCTCTGGGCAGCTTGATGTGTCAAAAGAAAAGAATCTGCTGGTCTGGGCTCTGGGTATGTTTTTCATACATCAGCCATTCATCACAAACCTTGAAAATCAGCTAAAAAAGGCATTCTTTCTTATGCACAGGGCAAAAGTTCCCCAAGACACGTGAAGTTACAATGGAGGGTAAGATCCTGTTTTCTGGGCCAGCTCCAGGACCTTCTGAGCCCCTCTGCACTGGACTTACTGCTTATATTAAGGTGCTTTGTGTAAAAATGAAATAAACTAGCTTTTGTTTTTTAAGTTTAACTGAGGAACCTTTATGCTTTGTCTCTATAAATGATCTCAGAAACGAATTTTGATGTCAACTGGAACAAAAGCAAATCTTTGGAAACAGTTGATGATGTCACAGTAATCTTTTAGGCTGGTAATGAACTTTTTTTTTCAGCTGTATTTCAAAGTGCCTGATACGACTCTGTCTGGCTGCTCAGTGGACCAGCATTCAGTCCAAGTTTATTCTTCTGCCAAGCCTCGGATTGTAACATGTAAGGTTCCAGTAGGTTTTGGGTTTCTCACTCATTTAGTGTCCCATTTGAAACTGATATTGGTCTGTGTGTGATCCTCAGCTCGAGAACTTCACTCCAAAGACTACTGGATTTGGAACTCGACGGGTACTGCCCCGGTGTCCTCGAGTCAATTGATTCTGTGAGGAGAGACTTGGAAGAAAGCTTTGCAATTACTCTGCCTTTAAGTTTTATACCTATCTCGCAGTCATCAGCCTCTCTCACAAACACAAAAGCCCCCCTTGTTGTTCCAACAGTCCCACTTGAGTGACTCCATATCACCCAGATAATGAGCAGCTGGGACCTTGTCATCAGCTGATGCAGGCCTGGAGTGGAGGGGCGGCTGAGCTGTAAAAGGACATTCTGCCCAGGCCCCCGTGCTGCCTACAAAAGGCCTCTCTTGAGCTGGTGGAACCCCTTACCCACATCAGTGATTGGCCCCCGCCTCTTTTGATCCTCATTCCTGGCCTGTCAGCTAGTGGCTCTTTCAAACCCGCAACCCTCTCCAGCCAGGCTGACGGAGCGCTGACCCCTGCGCCCTCTGAGGCTTAAAAGCATGCAGTCCTGCTCTGTGACATGGACCTGACTAATGAGTGAAGTCACAAGGATGGTGCTGTTTTGTGGCGCTTTAACTTAGTTAATGCTCAACTTTCAATCACAAGATTTAAAGGCAGAAAGCTATTCACTGAGATTGTTTCATTTCTTTGTTTGCTCTCAGGCGTTTTTGCAATTCACAGAGAAGTTACTGAAGCATCCCACTCTGACATTTCTGCTACTCTAGCTCCACCTCGGTGTGTTAAATTACTAGCTGACGAAGGGTTCAATCAAAGGCAAACATGCTCCACTCTTGCACATATTCGTCAGCAGCCAGGCTCCTCTGAGTGGCTCTATTGTCTGCCGTTGGCCTCTTATGCCCCTTGCCGGTCCAAATGCTACATTCTCACGTGGATTTCCACTCAAAAGGCTGACCATGACCAATCCTCTGTCAATTGGAACCAATTGCTCACACGGCATCCTTCACCTTCTTTTCATGTAGCAGCAGTGAGTGGCAGACATCGAGACCTCTCCACTCTACTCCTGCATGATGATTTGGCTTTAAGGTCCAATGTGGGTGGTTAGCGAACCGGAAAAGGAGACTTTTTTTTTTTAAAGAACTGAGCCGCTTCAAATCTCCTCAGTGTCGCAAAATTCAGCCGGTCTGGATTCTGGAGTCTGCAATCAGAGGCAGGCACTGCTTTGTTGATTGAAAGCTTAACAAATAGATTGTTTCAATGTGCTACTCTGTCAACTGCTTTTAGACAACAATATTGGCTTGTTTGTTCAACTGTTTAGCTTTCTTTTGAATGAACAATGTCTAAATGTTATCAAAAGCTATGAATGCTATTGATCAAAACACAAAGACAATTGATTTATACTTACAATTAAAAGAGGGGAGGTTTTTCTTTCTAAATCACGGTAATTAATCTGGACTTTCCTTTTTTGTATTCATTCTGTTTTATATTTTTTAGTAGTTAAGAAAATATTTACTCACTGGTGACCCTCAGCTCAATATTGACCCCTAGTGGCAGATTATAGGAGGTTAAATAAAAACATTGTGTTTGTGTGTTATTCTTAAATGCTGATTACTCTCCAAAATGTGTTTGCTTGACTTTAACTTTTTTTCTTCTCAAAACTAAATTTTTCTTGTTTCCTTTTTTACAAGCTAAGTTACAATAAAACAAGAATGTCTGACAGTAAATAAAAAAAGAAGGTGCTGGTAGCTGAAAAGGTCTGATGGAAGGAGATATTTGCAAACTCGACTAGTCTTCTGAGTCAGTCTGTAAACTTTAGTACTTCCCTTTGTCCTACAGAGGGCGCCGTTGAGTCATCCAAGAAAACTAGTCAAACAGTTGAAATCCATTAGAACAATTTAAATAGTTTTTTGTCAATTAAAGTTGAAAAATAATTATTCTAACTCAAGGTCTTTGTAAAAAAGAAAAAACTTTTTTTGGAAAGAGTTTTAAGATTTAATCAATACATTTTAAAATTAAAAAAGATGGGCAATAAGAGAGAGAGAGAGAAAAAAAAGGCCGGACTGTTTATAGTTTATAATTTTTACACATGTATTTATATAAAGTCCAGAAATGTCTTTGATTTAATGGGTTTGAATAAAATAAATCTAAAATTTCAACAAACTGGAATGCTTAGGACTATCTAACATTAGAAATAAATCGTTAAAATATAAGTCACCAAATTGTATTCATTAAAAAAAAAGAAAACATTTTCTTTATAACTTCTAATGCAACAGTTCTTTTTTTATTATTCATAGCATTTTTTTTTGTTACAAATATGTAGAACAGCAAATGAATTTGTTGAATTATTTCTTGTGTCAAAAATCAACTTTAGGATAATGTTACAAATATTTTATTATCTTTTGTACTGTTGTCATTGCAAAATGTTTGCAAAGCAACATCCTAAAAACATATCTTATACAGTTATTTTTTTCCCCAATCGTTCCATATTCCTTTTGCAATTTAACTCAAATCACAGCATCACTGGAAAGAACATTTTTGGTTGAATTTTTACTAACTTGTAAATAACATGTTCTTTTTGTTATGAGTTTGTTTTAGATGATGTGAACAAATCAAACTTGCAGAAAAAATGTGTCCCTTTGCTACATCCATTGGTTCTGCATATTTATACCAAGAGAATGCCTGAAATAAACTTTATTTTTTCAATTCTACGCAAGAATTTGAGCTTCTCATCTACAATTTTATATCATCTTTCTGTCCAGTCAGTGCTGAATGTGAATCCTGCTGATGACCAGTCAAACCTGTAAAGTGTAGACTTTCCACTCCACCAGTTTTCATCACTACTTAAATTACTACTGCTACTTGATTGTTATGCACAACTGCACACTTGTTACATGCAAAAACGCACAATATGAATTATTGATAATATTTGAGGACCTTCTCTCTTCCATACCTTGTCTAAGTGCTTAACCTCACTACTGCCGGGTTTTCCCTATTAGGTTAAAAAAAAAAGTGCTTTTTCCCATCTACCCTAAAGCAAACATTGAAATTCTCCAGAAACTTTTCTCTTTTGAAATTGAAAAGTTATGCAGTCACTCGAAAAGCAAAACAAAAGTAAGACCTATTCAAATAGAAAAATTAGATTTCCAGTGCTGCAATGGACTGACAACCTGTCCAGGGTTTACCCTGTTTTCTCCCAACAGTAGCTGGGATAGGCTCCAGCAACCCAGTGATCCCAAAAACAATCTCAGGAGCTATGAAGATGGATATTGTCAGTTTTGAAGCAGAGTAACAAACAGATGCAAAATGTCTTAGAAAATACATTTTATTATGCTGACCATAATTCTTTGGATGGATGAGAGTTCATCCTGCTTCAGTGACTGGTTGTTGCTAAAGGCAGCTACAAAACCTGACTTGTGCTGAATAGAGATGATTATAAAAACAATAAACCCAAAACGATATAGATGAGGAAGAAGATCAGGATTAAAACTGTAATTTAGTTCTGGGTGTGGACTTTGTGTGACCTACAAAATTGTTAAAACAGTTGTCATGATAATTTTAGCTCTAAAGTAGTGATAAAATCCTCCCACATCTCTCCACTTTTCTTCTTTTTTGCATACTTAGTGGTACCTCCCTGGAGCCACAATGCAAATCTAACAAACACTTTTGGTTGTTGACCGTGTAATCTTAATCATCTGGGTTTCTATGTCAACCTTCCCAGCTGGTTATTCTTTAATTCATAGGTTACTGCTCCAGAGAATCTGTGATTTTTCTGTACCTCCTTTGCCATATGAATACCCAGGAGGGCACAACTTGACATAAGATTCCCGTCATGTTCAAAAATGCTCCGGGTAGATTAAAAGGCTGCTTGTGCTTCTGTTTTCTATACCGCATTGCTCCAGGTTTCTGAGCTTCTGCTCCTCATTTCTTATATTTGAATGATTATGTGAGTGCTCCTCAAAGGGTCATCATTCAACCTACAGGTTTCACTGTTGTCCAAGCAGATGTCGTCTGTCCACTTTTACTTTTACAAATGAGTTGATGCTCAGAGACCAAATTACAGACATACCACAGTGCAGTGACTCCTAAGGACGCTAACAGGTCAGGCTAAGATGGTAACATGTATACCCACTATATGGCATCTGTGAGCTGTTGTCAACCGCACATAAGATGTACTTTACTAAATCTGGCTAGTACTGATAAATTTAATTTTTATTAAATCACAAAATGTACATTACAAATTAAAAAATGAATCTGTCTATATTACCAAAACATGCAGATGGTCTAAGAGTTTCCTTACAGCTTGTTTTTTTTTCCTTCCTATTTTGTACATATGTGAAATGTTCTGTTTTGGCTTAGCCCATATTTCAAGTCGGTACAGAGACTTAAATGTCTCTTTATCAGCACGCAGCTGCATACAAGTGGCAATTATGGAGTAAAGATTTGACTTTAAAGATTCTTTTGCATTTTCTGCCTCATTTATTTTAATTAACTGTGTTCAAATGCCACCGCAACTGTTTAACTGAAACTGTAATCTCAGCACATGGCTCATTAGAGATTCCAACACAGACACTGCACTCCACCGCAATGTTCCGCAGCTTTTTGTAGTGTGCCAAAGAGGAAAAGATGATTATTTTTGTTTAAAGACCCACTCTGATGAAAATTGTGTTTTTAACATGTTCTTTTTAACTGCTTGGAAGAACCCATGATGCTGATTTTTGGGGCAAGGTCACATGACTTAGATTGTGAACAATCCATGACACTGTCAGGTCACAGCTTTTCCG
>BSAI01000115.1:2786442-2812019 GCA_036245035.1 Adrianichthys oophorus | reverse complement strand
TAGATAGATAGATAGATAGATAGATAGATAGATAGATAGATAGATTGCAACACAAATAGACAGACAGACTGATAGAAAGATGGACAGATAAACTGGCAGACAGACAGACAGACAGACAGACAGATAGATTTAAATAATTTTTTTAATGTGTCAAGTGCTGTGTGTAATATGTGTGGAATATCCTGCTGGAGACTGGCTTTAATTTTTACTTCTTAACAGTGTGATCAATTTACATCAGGGCAGGAATAAAAGAAAGTCTATGCTGCATGCCTGCTGCCAGTTTGCTCTTTGCAAGCTCAGCTCCTGCAGCTACCATCTCCAATATGGCTGCAGACACTTTAGCATGCAGATTCCTGATTTCTATCTCCTCTCTTTAGCAGCAGGGCATCAGGGTTTTGTTATTGCACTGCAGTCTTTTGTTTGCTTTCGGCAGCAAACAAAGAAACTAGGGTAGTGTAAGTCATTGGTGTATGAAATCACCAAAGGTTATTTTTTCAAAGGTGGTACAATATAAAACAGCGTGTGAAGCTCTAAACCTAACTCAATAACCACTATAAGTAGTGTTAATTACAGTACATTTTTTTCCAAGTTTTGTTTGATAAAAATTCTTTTACTGATATGTTTAAACGTCTTCAGCCCAAATAAATACATTAGATCATTGCTGGCACAGCAGCATTGATAGGCCTAATTGAATAGTTACAGATCGCATCTGTGCATTGATGGATGGACTACTTGATGTTATCTAAGGCAGATGTATAACCAGTGTAAACAAGCCATAATGATGGTAAAAGTTCTGTATTAAAATTTCAAGATGTTTTTTAGTCTTGTATTTTAAAGACAATTTTCCATTTAAAATATAGCTTAGTTGGATCAGTGTCACATCAATACGTTCTCTTGTTAGTTTTTAGAAAGTTTTTTTAATATATGTTTTAATGGATCAGTGAAGGAAGGGAGATTTGAAGGAACATTATGGCACAGAGGAATAGTTTAAATACAGAAACACACACCAAGAAAAGAAAACATTTTTCACAGTCTAGCTTAACACTTCTTATCAATCTAAGAATAAATTGGGTTCTGTCAGATTCACAACAGCATGTAAACAGTAAAAGTAATGTTTAAATAAAATCAGACAAAAAACTTTACTAATTCAGAATAATTTTTCAGAAGTATATTTGTGACTACATATAGTGTTTAAGCAGTTTGTTCAGACTGTGGAGTAGATATTTTTGCAACAATAAGAGATCAAAGTGGGAAAAATCATCAACACAGTTTTACTTTTGCAACATCATCCAAAGATTAAGGGATTCTTAATCTTAATCCTAATGAGCCTCCTGGTTTCAAAAGGTAATACTGCTAGGTATTTCTGTGGGGTTGAGGTAAGATTTCCATTAATTCTGCTTTTTGCCATCCCCAACTAAGGTTTTAGGGAACAACTTGTGTTTTAGTTGGCTAATTATTTCAACACAGTTTGTCATTTTTTAAAATTGGATTAAATAAGGCAAAAAAAAAGTTTAAAGTTGCATTAGGCTAATGTGCCTCATAAAAACATCTCCCACAGAACAACTGAGTTTGTGCAATGTTTTTCTTGGTGTGCCAGTGAGGAGTGATACCTCTATGAACTAAAAATTTGATCTTCAGATTTGATATTTAAATGGTTTAAATATATATTTGAGCAAACAGAACATGCATGTTATAAAGAGAGTAAATTTTCTAAAATCTTAGGTAGTTCTTAATAAATTGCAGCTTTGCAAATATATTAAGAAAAGTTAAAAAGGACAGAAAAGGGTGAATTAGCAAGACAGTTAGATTGGATCCTTTTTTCCTCTTACTTTTTTAAGAATGCTTTAGCATTCAGTGTGCCACAGTGTGTTGCCAGAACGTCCCATTTTAATCCCTTCTGTGATTTATCTTGGACGCCAGCATCACTGATTGATGGAGCCCTGCTGAATCCAGTAAGAGGCTCAAAGTAAGGTCTGCAGATTTTCTCCAGCTTTTTATCACATGGGATTTTGTAAAAAATCAAATTAGGCTGAAAGATGTGATAATACAGCAACATCATACTTGACTTTGCTTCATTGATCTGTACCCTTTTAAAGAAGGTAAAGGTCCAGTGACTCAGCCATCTGGTCAATACAATTAATTTTAAAAACTGCGTGACACAAAAACATTTTTTTCTTCAAGGCAGAAAAATGTTGCTATTTAAATTTCACATATTACACAAAACTAATGTCAATTTCAAACTATTATTACATAGATCTTTTGATTAGGTATTCAATTATGTGAGTAAATGCAGACCCACAGTGCATGCATAGTATTAGTACTAAAGGTATCTCGGGCCCCACGGCTCTTTCGGTTTACCTTCGGAGTTGGGGCAGGTCAAAACCTGAGTGCTGTATGAGCTGAGAGGAGCCACTCGGGCTGAGTGCTTCTTCATTCTCCACTGGGGGCACCACGCACACTCCTCCAGTGGAAGATGTGTGTATTTGTGTGTCTAGAAGTGAGGCCAGCCTGCTGCAGCTGCAAGCTCAGCAGCTCATCCTGCTTGTCCTAAGCATCTTCAGGCTTCAGGCTGGTTGTCACCCTCTTGATTGCCCCCTTCCAACCGTGTATCTCTGTCAACTCTTCCTCCCAGAACTCCGGTCTGGACTTTGCTCCTCTTCAGCCCAACGCTCTCACTGTCACTGATGCTCTCCCTCTGTCTGGATTGTGACACAGCTGAGTGGAAGTGCGGCGATGTGGAGACTCTACTGTTGCACTGTCATGCCTTGATCCAGCATCAACACTGTCTCCAAGGGAGACTGAGCTTTAAGTGTGTGTGGCATGGTGCAATCACTTTTCTCATCTCCCTTTATCCTCCCCCTCTTTTCTCTCTCTCTTTTCCCCTCCTCTTCATTTGCTCCACAAATCAGCAGCTTTGTTTGAAGGTAACCAAGCAGCCCTGACTAATTATGCTGCATTAGCTGTGCCCCTTCGTTCTCTCCTGTCCTCCTCCCCGCCCCTTTCTACCTGACCAGTGTCCAATCCCTTCTTCGTCTTCCCTCTCATCCTCTGTCTACCTCTCTTTTCTCAGCACATCTCCTGTTCTTGGCAACTCCTTGAGAATCAGATTATCTGTAGAGCTCCCTCTCCCGTGGCCCCCGCCACAGCCTCATTACTCAGTTTAGCTGCAACATGAGAAAGACAGAAAGCCTGAAACTCGTACACAAGTTCTCCATTATAGTGCGGGAGATGAAAGTTCCACAACACAAAGATGTAAGTCTAGTGATCAGTGTATGGGAAAGTGTCCCTCACATCACACATTCTGAAAATAGCGAACACAAAACTATGTTTTCAGGTCCTCAACGTTGCACTCAGACTTTACAACAACTTTCACTAATCCAAAAGCCTTGTTTACACCCTAAAATAAAAAAGAAATATCTGAAGTCTTTTTTTATATGGAAAACTTCATTGATTATTTAGCCCTGTTGTGAACTAATGTGGGCATTAAACCACCTTTATAATATGCAACAAATTCTAAATTCTCATGTTAAAAGCAGCCCTATTTTAATTTAATATAATTTATTTAATTTTGGTTTTGCAATCAGAATTTCTCAAAATAGTAGTTTGTACATTAAAATGGGAAAATCCTTCAATTGTAAACAATAAAGCCATGTGAGGGCTACAGAAAGGTATGGACAAGATTAAATGTCAGGAAAAACCCTTTTGTCGTTCACTGTCCATCTGGTGTTTTCTTAGGCCTACTGGACTGAAATGTTTACTCAGATCTGTGCATCAGTGTCTAGATTATATTTAAGCATTGATTTTATTTTTGCATTAGTCACTAAAGCTAGTCACAAACTAATGACAGTGAACATCCATAGGAAAAAAAAGTTGTAGGAAATGTAAGCAATATCTAATTTTATTTTCCCCAGAATTAGAATGTTTTCCATTTCTCTTTAGTCCCTCAGAGACTGTTTTGTGAAAAAGGGCATAGCATATCATTTTTCTGTGCAGTGATAACAAAAAACCCTGTATAGAGGGACTTTGGTCAAAAATGTCATGAAAACTTTTGTTCCATTAGCTGTAACAGATTTTTTTAAGAACAATGTGACACTTTTTTCATTTGGAAAGTAAACTACAAATGGTAACATATAACGATGAGATGTAAGAATTTGATAAGCTGCAATTCTGGATCCACCCCAAGGAGGGTTAAACTTAAAACAGCTCTGCTGATGTGAGAAGTCAACTACTAGACATAGAGGAGGCAGTGAAATAACCCCGTCAGCAGATCCTGGGATGCTAATCACTTTGGGATTTAAAGTGGTCTCAGAAAAAGGACTAATCTCTACTCTAGTTCTGTTAGACCTCAGCGTAGCCTTTGATACTATAGACCACAGCATCTTACTCCAGAGACTAGAGCATGACATAGGGATCAGATGATCTGCCCTCCAGTGATTTGAATCCTATTTATCTGATAGGTACCAGTTTGTTAATATAAATGGACATTCCTCTCATTGCAATCAAGTTAGCTACTGAGTCCCACAGGGCTCAGCTCCAGGACCCATCCTGTTTATACTTTGCATGATGTCCTTTGGAGACATAATCAGGAATTCACTGTATTAATTTTCACTGTTATGCGGATGATACACAGTTATATTTATCCATTAAACCTGACCAGAATGACTACACAAAAAACGTAATGCTTGCAGTAGAGACATGAAGACCTTGATGACAATTAATTACCTTTTCCTAAAAAACTGAGGTCATTATACTAGGTCCTTAATACCTGAGAGGTGCTCTGTCTGATCAGGTAGTCTCCCTGGATGGCATAAATATAGCCTCCAATTCCACAGTTAGAAACCTCAGGGTTTTATTTGACCAGGATTTATCATTTATGGCTCACATATCACAGACTTGTGTTAGCTTCACTTCACTGGCTCCCAGTTGAATCTAGAATCAAGTTCAAAATCCTTCTGCTAAACTATAAGGCCTTGAATGGTTTGGCCCCATCCTTTATTAAAGTTCTCATTGTGCCTTACCAAATAAACAAAACACTTTGTTCACAAAATGCAGGATTGCTTGTGGTTTCTAGAATTTCTAAAAGCACAGCTAGAGGTAGAGCCTCTGACCACCAAGCCCCTTTCTTATGGAATAAGCTTGCAGCTCATGTAAGAGAGGCCGACACAGTTTCTACATTTAAAGTTAGGCTTAAAACATTCCTCTTTTGGCAGGTTTATTGCTAGGTTTGCCAGTAATCAGAGCATAACTAACTTACTGCTGTCTTACCTCAATTACCATCCGCTATATGTACCATGTTACATGCAACTAACCATTAACATGTTTGAATTAAATTTCAATACCAATTAGTTGCTAGCAGGCTACTAGAAGTTAGAATTTGGAGAAAGTATGGTGCTGTGGGGTTCTGTCCTCTATTACTTCTCTCCTCTATTCTTTATCATTTATCCAGTACTATATTTTATTTAGTTCACCATGCCTCTGTTTGGTGCAGTGCAATTCATATTTTGTCCCTGTTTCCCACTCCCCGGAGAGACTTCAGACTTCATATTTTTATGATTGACTTTATTTATTGACTTTATGCTCTTTGCATACATACCAATGTGAAGCCCATTGAAATGGCTATAGTTGTGATTTGGGGCTATATAAATAAAATTGAAATTAAACAAAGTAAGGCCTGGAGATCAGCCACCACAAGAGGCCAGGTTTTCATCTTAAATATTATATCAAGGATTTAACCTTTTGGGATTTTTGTCTCCATCTCATTACAGCACTACCGTAAAAGAGGACTTGCCAAACTAAGTGTGTTTTTTTATCACATCACAGGGAAGGAGAACACTGAAAGGTCATTTTAATCAAACCCTTTTTTGTCAGTTTTGATCTTATTACCGTACCTAGCAAACATTAGGCGCAATTATTTTAAAAACCTCTCAAAAATGTGCAAACATTAAAGAAAACACGTTTAAGAAATTAAATAAATGAGAACTGCAACACTCATGTGCCCATTGCAGATCAAAGCATGGTATGTTACAGCATCCTGGCCCTTTACCTCCATAGCAACAACCCTTCTCCTGTGCACTCTGACGCACTCAAACCCTTTCAGGTTCTTTTGTCATTCAGATGAACCAGACGCTCCTCACTTTTTGGTTGCAAGCTCTTTGTTTTTTAAAGCTTCTCTGCTTATCATCACATCGCATGGAGGACCAGAAGCAAAAAGGAAGGACGCAGAATCCTTTTTTTTTAGCTGAAAGAAGTTTGAAAAACTAAAAAAATAGACCTGTCCTGTAGTCAATTTTCATTGGAAGATGGAGACATCTAGTGGACAACATGATCAATTACAAAAGGCCTGGAATTTTGTCATGATGTAAAAAAGTTACAATAAGCTACTACAAATACTCTGGACAGTATTGGGGGTAACGGATTACAAAGTAACAAATTATTGTAATTTAATTACTTTTGTCAGTAACAGAGTAACGTAACGAATTACAGTTCAAATGTTGATAATTAATTACAATTACTGGACAATAGAAACCCTCTTTACTTAGATTTTGTAGGCTCTGGTGGTTTCTTTTGGTTAAATGAAACAAAACTGAGATTAAGAAAAAAAAACAGCAACTGATTCTGGAAAACATCATTTGCATTTGATGAATATTTCATTGCCAGAACCCAAACCATTCCAACCTTAATGGAATAATTTCTGTGATTTACTTTATAAAGCACGTTTTGAAAAGAAAATGCAGTTCCAAGAGTAGCATTTTTTCAAATGTAGTGGAACACAAAGCAATTCTAAGTAGAGCCAACTCATTCACCAATTAGCCATATGGGGCTTATCACACAGATGAGTTAGCCCTCGTCTTTTAACTCTTCATTTTCTCATTTTCTCTATGACTCTTCATTTTGAAATTTGATCTATTTATCATGTTCCGAGAACTTCTTCTTCTCCTTTTTAGCTCTAAATAAAGGCTACATCATTGAGGCCAAACAATCCTATTGTGTTACATTAGACAATAAAAGAGAAAACCAGGAGAATTTAAGAATCTGCCATTAGCCAGCAGGCTTCTGAAGGCTTTATCATCTGAAGAAGTGTCCTCTTTGGTCTGCAGCTGTGTAGTGTGCAGTGTCAACAGGATTGTCAATGGCAAAGTTCAGATATACCAGGATGGTTTTGGTGGTGATCTTTAAATTGTTTTTTCACCTTTTTTATAATCCACCAGGCCAGCATAGTGTCACTTTGAGCTTGTCACACATTAGGTTCTCAGAGAGCACTTAACTTTCCACAAACAACTGTTTCAGTTGATTTCCTCTTAGCAAAAATAGTCTATATAAGTGTACAGTACGTTTGATCTACAATAAAAGTCGGGCAGTATGCTTGAAGTGTACTTCCTACACTACGCTACATGGTCTGTGTCATACTTGTGATAATTGTACTCAAATATGTCTTGAAAACGAATTTTTTAACTAATAAAGTTGAAATAATGTTACTTTTTTACTGTTTTTTTATCCTTAGCGGTAAAATAATTGCAACAACTGATCTACCTTTTCCAGTGGAGGATTTAAACTGTTTTAATGCAGCACTTAGTTTAACTGACCACAAGAGGACAGTGCAGAACTGTGATCTGAAGTCCTGGAGCCGTTGTGTCCATACAACACTAAAGAACCCACGTAAATAATAGTGCCCTTACATAATGTACACTGAATTACTTTTCAGTTACAAGTTGTCAGGCCAACCACAATTCTAAAACCATAGAAAGAGGCTACAACTACAATTTGACAAACTGTATGATTTGTGCTCAGATCAGCAGTTTTTATCAACTGTAGGTAAATATTGCATCCATTACTTACAGAGTCTGTGGCTTCTACCGAGCACGTAACACTAACAGCACCCTAGGAGCTATTCGAGCAAAGCTCATCCCATTCGTTGGTTTGGATATAAATAGAAGAGTGAGCAGGCGTGGGATCAGGGCAGTTCAAAATAAGTATGGGTGAACAGAATATTTCTGGACTAAAAAGAAGAATTGCACACTATAGAAACTCTAGAGAAATAGTTACATTTTTAAGTCAACAAAAAGGACATTTCTGTCTATAATTTTGGCTGTTTTGAACATGATATTATTTAAATGTGTAAAAGATGCTGCAGAGCAAAGTTGCATTTCAACACCCCTTTATGATTGTGTCATCTTCTTGTGTGAATCAGTAAAAAGTTAATGTACTTTCTCAAGGTGATGGCTTCATGACAGCTTTCATATTATGACGACAAGCCCAATTCTTAAATGTAGTCCACAATTCTCCTCAGAGGATCTTCTATCACAGATGGCAGTGGCAGTATTAACAAACTGGCAATAACGTCTTACTAAATATATCATTACCCCTTTGGCTTACACACAATAGGCCATGGCTTCTCTTCTAAATGCACTTTTGTCTCACTCTTTATGGAAGATGACAGGCTTTGGGTTCAGAGACGTGAGGTTTTGAAGTATAAACAAATCAGAGTGTGTGACCGTGGCAGTCAGGAGTAAAAAATTGTACAATCCCTTCTCCGGGATTTAGAACACACAATTAGGAAGAAGACGGCTCACTCAAGACTCATTTACAGTGACAGCAGCAGCATCTCATGGAGCTGAGCAAGCAGGGAAAATGTTGACAAGTGTTGCTGCCCTGAAGAAAACCTTCTGTTGACTGTGACATGCTAAGAATTCAGAGAAACACTGAAGATGGCGGATTATATCACAGGAATGGATAACGTCTTTCAAAGAAAATAACCCCTCTGCTGGCAGATTGCTCGTCTTTTACAATCCACACCTGCTCCTTGTCACTGAAAATACATCACCGCTGACACTCTCCCCTGCTGCAGCGTGCAGTTAACAATGCAGAGGAAGAGCAAGGCCTGTGAAACGAAGAAAAGTCTAAATCAGTGTTTATTTTTAGTCAGTTTTTATGTTGGACAATGCAAAGGTAAACACAAGAGATTTTAATTACAAAAAGCTACTTCTCTTCTTAAGTGTTTTGCCTGTTTTGATGAGAAAATGTTATTAGAAAGCACAAAAGTGCTCTTGTGACCAAATTTTTTTCCCTTTTTTAAGCTTTGGTTACTCCTCATTAATCAGGTATTGCTTTAGTAGATAAATCTAGAGTAGTATATGTCTAGAATGCAATGTGTGATCGCATTTGTGGTTAATCTACTGCAAATTACACTCCCTAATAAACAGGCAGCACTTAATGAGAGTCTTCCTATGTAAAAAAAAAATCCATGGAGGTGCTGCAAACTCATCCAATAGCTGGTTCTGTTCTCCACTGAATGAAACCTGCTTCTGATTTCCTTTGAGGCTTTAAACTGCTTTGTTCTTGGTAATACATCCTGTCAGAGAGCTTCACTGTTTCGATTTCGGGCAGAAAACTCATAACATTGAGAGTAAATCTCCGGCGCTTAAGGGAGTTCGGAAGACGCATGTGAAGAGCTGAGCTTTTATGTAACGGTCTGGGGGAGATGTGATGCTGCACTTCAGGTAAGTTCCACTCCATGGAGGTGAAAGGAATAGGACTTTAAACCTGAAGATCCTTACACGTACGAACTGACTTGCTGATCTCCCAAAAAACATGACTAAGTCCTTCTTTAGAAATTATAGCACACCAGTAAATATGTTATGAGTGGTGGGGGAAGTTGGCTTTTTGTTTAATGTTTTTAAAAAACTTCTGTTTTGCACATGAGTGACATTTTAAGTCATTTTATAAATCATTTTGTTTTTGTAGGTCATTGTTCTGACTTGGGAGCCGGGATATTCCCAATGCACTTGTTTTTAACTTGTGTTTTTAATATGTAAAATTGGCGATAAACTATAAGTCCTACTCTCTTTTTGAGCTCACAATTAAAGTTAAAAAAAAGAATCTGAAAAACTTCTCCACATGAAATTTTACACAATAGCAATATTATAAAGAAAGAAAAAGACAGGTAAATTATTAAGACAGCTAAATGAAATTTGAAGCCTCTTTAGCAGCATTTATCTGAAAATGTTCATTTCTGGAATCAAAAGATTCTGCTCTTCCACTGCATCCATAACCTGGATGACAGGAGCACCAGTATTTCAAAAAGATCAAGAGATCATTATGTCTTCAGTCATTTATCTTCATTTCTGATGCGATAATGTCACCTTAAGTTGTCTTTGCTGTCTTTTGGGGGCCAAAAACTGTTTTTGTGATGATGTAGCCGATCATCTTTGGTAATTTTTTAAGTTCTTGTTATTTTTTATTTATAAAACCAACAAACACAGTGTTTATGTTGTTGTATATGATAAATTATTTCCATAGATATTTTGTGAATGTGCATTTTTGTTTTACTTAGATTAGATATTTGCATGTTTAATTATGTGCAGTTTTTGTTTGAAACTAATTACTTTTTTTTCTTCATTTTTTAATTTACAGTTTACTTCCTGCACCTTTTTTTTTTTTTTTTTTTGGTGCGTCTGTGTTTTTCTCTTTTTTGCAGGAAAATTACATTGCATATTATTTTTTCTTATCTTTTACAGACCTTGTTTGGTTCTAAAAATAAGAATCTTCCCTCTCCACGCCCCCTTAAAAGGCTCCCTTTTTAAACCATCGTCTTACTTCTAATCAAATAAGAAATTTCGTTTTTTTTAGAATTAAAAAAAGAAGAGTTTACCCTCTTTTCCTGTCTATCATTTACAATGTCCAATGCAACAATCTGCTCTGATACATCAGGCTTTGTGAAGACCTACTCTCCTAACCTTCCATCTTGACCAACAACTGTTGTTCTTTCCTCCTTTAAAAGGTGAAGCAATAGTTTCTCATTAAGGGAAAGACACGTTTCTAAAGATCATCCCTGAACAAAGTGCCCCCTCAGCTCTGCTCCAGCCCCTGCTACTGCCTCTGTGTCAGCACATTCTAAGCATTGGCCTGCAAGTCAAACCCATGCAGAGAGAAGCTGATGCCTTATCGCACCTGCTGTTCCGATACCATGTTTCTGAAGAGAACCTTTGCAAATGCATGCAGTTTTAATAAGATTAGGTGCAAACCAGGACCAGCTGCATGTGTTGCAGTTTTATGAAATTTCAGTTTCTTTTGCATAAAAAGTGTGCCGTTGTTTGGATCTCGAAGATGACAGTTGCAGAAACAACCTGTGTCATGCAACAGAACGAAACGGAACTGTTGCAATGAGCTTTAGTGTGTTTTCATTGGTTGCATCCCTGTTTATGTTTCTACTAAAATTTTTAGGGATGCTCTCACTGAAAGTGTGACTTATAACTTTGTTGGTGCAGCTTTACACTCACTTCTGTGACTGGAGTATCCCGGGTTGTAACCATAGTAGCCGGTGATCCTCAGAATCCGGTCCTCTATGTCGTGCACGCCGTTGGCTGTCATTTTCGGGCAGCTGTCCACGAGCACCTCGCAGCTCTGCGTCGCCTTCCCCGGCAAGTGCGTGTTCTTCAGGGGCTCCAGACGGATCCACGGCTGGTCCCCACTCTCCGACACACTGTCCATTTCCAACATTGCAGGTCGAAGGACGCAGAGCAATAGAAGCGCAGAGAGACACGCGGAGGAGCATCAACAATTAGCTGCAAGCGCAGGACACTGCAATCCAAATTCCTCCACTGATGCTCGCGGACGCACAGCAAGGTTATCAAACTCCAGCGGCATGTCCTACATTGAACACTAGGGGGCGTGTGACCATCACATGATCTCATCTATATTCATTTTTCAAGCAGATGCTTGTCTGCATCAAGGATGGGAAAACCCACTAAATGCAACATATGCATTAAATAATCTTATTTAAACAGAAATATGTTTTCTGACGTTTTCTAAGCAACAAAGAGGTAACTCTTTGGGCTTTCTGGCACATTTGCTTATATTTCAAAATCACTACACACATTCAAAATAGCTAACACAGCATTGACACATATTTATCTTAAAGAAAAAATAAATACATTTTAAAAATAGTAATAAAACATTGACCTTGTGCTTTTAGGAGCCCACATGTTAAACATTTATAGCACTGTGGATTGAAAATGGATGCTAAATGTTGAAAAGTGCAAAAGGGTAAATTTCAAAAATGCTAATTTCAAATCAAGTCAAGATTTGCCTAAAAAACATAACAGTTCTGAGAAAGTTGAAGACTGCAAGTAAAGTTCTTGCAGTAAAGTTCTTACAGTCTTGACTAACTTGCTTTAGGTTTTCAGCAGGATCCACAATTAAAAAAACATTTCAAAAAGACTATAAATCATCTTTTGGTATTTTAAAGCGTTCCCAGTGGTCCTTCTAATATGATTATGCCATTTTTAGCCAGACTAATAAAAACCTGTGTTGTTTTCTGGGACATAGTTTCTGCAGAGCGACAGGAGTTAATTAGAAATTCTCCTCTGAGTTGTGGGTGGTACTGTAAGCCTGCCCCCCCTTCCCATCACCTATTTATTAACACTCACAGATCAAAGCACCTCACAACTCCAAGCTTACTTTACCGCTGTGACAAAAATGGCGAGCAATACTGGAGCTATCCAGCCGTACAGCTTTGGGTCAGATGTCAGCTCGGACGAGGAAAATGAAGCAGTACATGGATCTAGTTGTCTATGATGCATTAGAATGGGGCAGAGCAAGGAGCTTGCGGATTGCCGTCATATGAAGAAGATTTATTGAAACAATTTGAAGTCAAAAGATGAACTTATTCAGATAATAGAAGCCTTTTGGGGACACAGCCTGGCAAACTCAGTTAGGCGAAGGTGTTCTGGAAGGAGTGGTGGTCTTAACAAGAATGTCTACTCTAGAATAAAAATGTAGTGAAGACGTTTTTTCAGCTTGATAGGTCAGGAGACAAACTGATTCAATTTAAAGGAAAGGTAATGGACATTGATTGGATGAAAACAGTTGGGCATAACAGCAATTGGACAAAAGGAGTTAAAAAAGAAATCAATAGATGGAAAGTACAGGAAGAGACAGCACTTCTGAAGGAGAAACCAAATTATCCATCTTTAATATTGCAGTGCTTCCCTTTCTAAAGCAGTTGCAGCATGTATGCATGTATTTATTATTCTTAATACCAGTATGTTCTTGTCATTTGTGAGTAAAATAATTATTTGGTTTTTCAGTAACCTTTCATGCCAGTTCATGACTGACCTCATTTCCAGTTATCTACAAAAATATTCTTGTTTTTTCTTTCATTCAAGGTGATGCTAAGTTAAGTGGAGTCCTGCATAGAATGGTTAGAAGCGAGTTAGCGACATGGGGCGTTCATCATTTTTATCCAAGAATCAGCCATTTAAAAAACTTGCCCTGAGGTCAGTCTGATTGTCCACTTGATATTTGCAGAAAAGTTTCTTCATAAGGAACAGATGCAACAAAACTCTCTTTATTTTGGAAAAAAAAGGACTTTATGGACTTGACATTGGAAATGTTAATAAAGTTTCAATTTGATTTTTCTGCCAAAATTGTGCATGTGGAATTGGGAATCACGCTAGTTTTCTTTATTCTTTTAGAGGAAAATAATAATTCACCAACATGCGCATGTATGAACGACCATAATGTATGTAATCCTCTTTAGTGATATTTTACTTAAACACTTAAACCTCTTGATGCCTGAATTTATTTCCAGCTATGCAAAAAGTGTCCCTTATGTTTTTGCTTTCATGTAAATGCTGAATCAAGGTAATTTTGGAGAAAAAGTTGCGGTTTGATGTATATTTGCATCAATAGGCATCAGGGGTTTCTAATATACGGGATTGGATGCTCATTTTTTTCATAAAAATGTAAAATAAAAAATAACATAGGCAAAATAAAGAAGTGTAAAGGCTTTTCACTCCTCACTCAGATGTCAGCGTTGAGTGCTCTAATGTTTTTGTTGAAGGAGAACTTTGGATTTGGGAGTTTGTGCAGACTTCTGTACTCCATTCCGACCTTTTTCTTTCTCTGACCACATTCTAGCACTTATGATGAATTTTATTCTAAGGTAAATCCCAGAACAATCTCTTTTCCTCAGCTGGCCACAGGTTTTTGTACTGGCTCAGGGAAGCTCCACTCGCCTGGATCCCCCAGCTTGCAGGAGCTTAGAAAAAAATATATAAAAAATTAGGTACAAAATCCAATAACACAAGGCGCAGTATTTCAGTTTCTCAGATGTGGCTCGTTCTCTGCCTTCTCCTCTCTGTGTGAAATCGATTCACAGTCTGTGGAGAATTAGTGCCCCTGTTGGCATTGTTGCGCAGACACATGCCAGGGTTTATGATGCCCTTGGACGCCAGAATGGCTTCCTCCCCCTGTCTTCCCCACTAAAGCAATCTCCACCTCAATGTTCTTTTGTTTCAGTTTGTTTGCACTCCAAAGAACTTATCTCTCACATTCAGTTCAGAGACAGCTTTGTGGCTTCAACAATGGAAACACCAGTGCCCAGAAGCCTCCTCCGTGCCTCTTGAGATTTGGTGCAACTGGAGTCCAGAAAAAGTTTTTGGGATTTAGTTCTGTGTGAGTATTCATTGGAAACTGTGAAAAAAGCTACATAATATGTCAGCGAGTCCATGACTCCTGAACAATTATGACGGCACATTGTACTATAAAAGCGTTCCCAGTGGTCTTTTAATTATGATTATGTCTTTTTAAATAAAATGTGCAATTTTTGTGCCGATTTTGCCGTTATATATAAAAAAATCTTTGTGTTTTCTAAGACATAGTTTCTGCAGAGTGACAGGAATTCATTAGAAATTCCCCTCTGAGTTGGGGACGGGGCTGTTGGCACAGAACAAACCCCAGCCTCATTTCCCATCATCCCTTTGTTTGCACACTCTCCCGCTAGCTTATAAGTCCCTCACAACCCCAACGTAACATTACAGCTGCAACAAAAATGGCTAGCAGTATTGGAGCTGTGCAGTTTTTGAGCCAGATGCCAGCTTGGACGAGCAAAACGAAGACGTTTGTGTATCTAGTCGTCTACAAGCGGATGCCTCAGAATGGAGCGAAGCAGTGAGCTTTGAATTCCTGTTATGGGTTCTACGTCACACCGATAAGCTTTTACAAATCGCATTTTTTTCCTCTTCTCCGGATTCCCAATGATTTGATCAAAGAAATACTCAGAAATTAATTTTTATTCAAATATTTCCTGAGAAAAATGCTACACTATTTTAAAAACACCAAAAACACAATTTTTGTTGGAGCTACAAATTTTTCATTTGTGTTCATTTGTCTGTTTTCAATTATCAATTTTAAAAATCTTATTTGGAAAAGTACACAAATAAATCCATGTTTCATTAAATGTTGTTATCAACAGATGATCCTTTTACCTCTAACTGCTCAAATGAGGAGCCTTTTATTGTCTCCTTTCTCTTTCATCTTAACATTACTGTCTAAGTAGGAGAAATCCAGCGGCCCTTGGGCCAGAACAGCTCTCAGATCATCAAACGTTATCCATGTTGTTTCAACTGAGGTGCATCGAAGGCTTTTCACTGTCACTGTGCAGCAGGGCTGACTTCATGCAGTGTGTGCAATCAGAGTACGCAAGAGTGCGGCTTCTATTTTTAGATCCTCCATCTAATTTTTGATGTCGAGGCATCTATTTTTGGTATCGTTCTAATGATCGCTGCAACAGCTCGCTGACTCCTCTCCTCAGGGTTCGTGGAAGAGACTCCACTTTAAAACTTCGCACTTTGCCTAAGTTAAAGTTGAAGGACACCGTGAGGAGACAATACGTCCCGTGGGACCAACCTCAACATACCAGCACCCTCCTCAGAGGCTCTGCAAGTCACCTTACAGATCAGTGACTGCCACCTGCTGAATAAATATTCAGCATGCTCTAAAGAAAACCTGGCTTTTGCTATGAAGAGAGAAGGAGGAGTGCTTGGCTGGAATGTGGACTACAAGAGCATTTTGGCTCGTGAGGTTGAATGTAAAACTCTGAAAAGCTTTGATCTGCAAGTCTCTGTGATAACAAATGACCTTAAATATGACATTTCTACTAAAAGAACTTTTTATAAGCTTAGTCAATGTAGCTAAGCATTGTACTATATCTCTGTGCAAGTCACCCAAAGGCACCTCAAATGGAGCCCTCTTTGCTTCTGTGTTGGTTGCACGCAACATGAAACATGTCCCATGATGCCTCACATGACCTTTCTTTGATGATCAAAGGAGAACACAGTTGCCTTTTTCTGAAGTCTTACTAAACATTTTTAATGATTTGGCCTTGTTTAAGGTTAATATGTCTTTTTGGTTTGATAAAGAATGAACAAATTTTAATTTGAATAAAGCACAACAAAAACAGTCCTCCTATTCTGTTTGATGCAAAGTCAAGTATTTACAGAACCCGTAACACTAAGCCCCATGTCACTGCTGCCACATCAACAGGCTCATTACCACATGCAGGACACATTTACCCGTGGGCCTGTTTGCACATGAAATTTTCATTAGCAACTGTCTGTCCAGTGTGGTGAGGCTGATTTTCCCCAAGTGAGCAAAGCGTGTTCACGTGAAGTGATGCTTCCTGACAGGAAACGCTGAAGACTGAAAAGCAAAGCAGAATGGAAACGGGGATCTGTTTCCAACAGGGGCCTCCTTGAATAGGAAGACACTTCGGCTTTCAACCTTATCGCTGGAAGACGGAGCTGGAGGTTGTCGATTGCAGCCATGAGGAATCCAGAATGAGCTTCCTCATGCTTATTCATTTGCCACAGTCAATACTCCGCAGTATCTTTAGATACTAGGTGCTTTTAAAGTCACAGAATCCTATTTCTTTTTAACAGGAGTGTCTGCCTTGCCATAACAGGATGAATCATACAAACTGGCATATTTATGTAAAACTTAAACAATGTAGAAAATAATCACTGGTGCATGTTTTTTTCATTTATATATCTATTTATATATATATATCTATATATATATAGATATATATATCAAATCAAAAAAAAAATTCAGATTCCCTAAAGTGTGATGAACGCAACAACCGACACATCTTTCCTGTGGATGAATTCTTTGGAATGGATTTAATGTTCAGCTCACTTGTGTAAGAGAGACTGATGGCTTTTGGAGCAATACATTTGCTGCATTCAGCTTGACATAGCTGATCTGCATGCTCTGTTCTTCCTCTGTGCAGATAAAAGGATGGATTCATCTCCTGCAGGTGAGGATGGCAGCAACAACAGGGATGATATGAAGGGTGATTGAGCAGGTGGGACTCGGAATGATGATTGTTGTTTTTTTCTTCATAAGGGACACGTCTTTTCTGAATCCAGTTTATTTTGTGTCACATTTGTTTTATTATGTCATCAATTCAAATGGATTTAGGTGTAATACAGTAGATGCTAAAGTCACACATAGAATTTTCAGTTTTAACAGCAACTTATGTAACAAAATGTTTCTATTGTGTGCTAAAATTTAAAACAGAATGACCGTCATTTTAAATAAGAACTCCTAATATGGACTGTTTTTGTGTTTGCTATTATAGATCTTTGTGAATCATAGATATAAAATCTAACAGCAGAGGGGATTGAGCAGAAATTTTGGTCACGTTTTAAAGTTAATCCTTCCCTTGGGGAAGCAGCGAGCTGCAGACACAGCCACACCCAGGAACCATTTGGTGGT
The DNA here is from genome assembly GCA_036245035.1 of Adrianichthys oophorus. Lineage (NCBI taxonomy): Eukaryota > Metazoa > Chordata > Actinopteri > Beloniformes > Adrianichthyidae > Adrianichthys > Adrianichthys oophorus. The sequence continues at coordinate 2,794,463 of BSAI01000115.1, read as the reverse complement.
TTAACCCTCCAATGCTGCCAAGCAGGCAGACATTGGGTCCAATTTTTAGAGTCAGTATGACCCAGTTGTGGATTTGAACTCACAACCGTTCAGTCTCTGGGTGGAAAACCTACCACAAGGGCATTGGGCTGGTAGTTTCTCAAAACTAAAATTGTTTTTCTTTGATAAAATGATCTTTCTTGCATGACCATTTTTCTTAAAAAAGGGGTCTATTTACTGTCTTGAGGTTGAGTTTTTTGGTGTGTAGAAACAAGGTTGATCTAAAATCTTATCCACGTTGCTCATAGTTACATTAATTGATTACATTGTTTCTTTCTGAAAGTTTACTTTTTCAAAAAAATGTCCTCTCCAAAAGGGCACAATTTCTTCGGTGTAACAAGTTAACTCCACAATAGAAATGTCATGGGGTGTGCACATTTTGTGGCAACTTTTTGAACACTCCTGTCTACAGTAACACAAAATGACTGTAGGATAAAGTTGAAGGATTCTCACACACTGAAACCACTTATTCCTGAACTTTTCCTAGCTGTCTGTTGCCATGACAACAAGGTTTCCTTAAACTTTCCAGATTCTAGGTGTCAAATTTTGTTTGGAACAGATTGAATGATGCCAGAAGATTGGCAAGAATGGTTTATGGAGCAATTGTCTATAACATGTCGCTCATACAAGGCAGCGCCCCCGCCCCCCAAGACAGTCCACTTCAGCAAACCTGATTAGATTTGGGAAAACTTCAGGGATTGCCTTGAAGAGCTGCAAACATTGTTATATTCTCCTCTTAAATCATGAAGTCCTGTGTTATCCGCAACAACTACAAATCTGTTGCAGACACCAAAGAGCATCCCTCTGAACTGCAGCACTGTATCTGCAGAGCAGACTGAAGCAAGATTAAAACCTGTTGAGGTTTACTACAGAAATGGAAACAGACATGGCTGCTACTACTTTGTAGGCGAATAAATTGCCGCTTTGAGCTGTCCGCTGACTTTGATGACCAAGTTTCATAGGGTCTGGGGTCCTTTTTATCAGTACCCGTCTTTTTTGTCATTTGCCCTTTACAGAGAATTTATTTATCAACGGTTTATCCACCTCCCAGAGAGAGGTGCTTAAAGCGAGATTTTGATGATGCACAGCTGATGTCTTTTTAGCTCCAACCAGACCCATAATCCTTAGCAATAAACAAAAAAATTATAAATGACTTCTCTTTGTCACTAATGGTTAGAAGGTATGTGATGCTAGAAAATATGCAGTGGAAACCCCAAAAAACTGTTCATGCGACAATGATTTATATTGAATCATTCAACAAGATTGCTTTTTTGTGGGTTTTTTTTAAGCCACACAAATATTGAATGTAGCCACCAACAGGAAAATTGACTTTCTCAAAACCTCTGTATGTTCAAAAGTCACAGAATGGCCACTCATGTACCTCAAAAACTTTGTTTGTGGTGGTTTGTTTGTGAAATTGTGTTTTAGCCAAAGATAAGGTCTCAATGCATTGATCTATACTTCCTGTAACCCTGTTAGTGTTTGCGAATCATCCATAATTACCCATCCTTCCCCCCAGGTCAATAAGCTGTGTAGGTGTGGGGTCGCGACCTCTGACAGCCACTGTCACCAAGGAGAGAACAGGATGTTTGCTGATCCTCAAAGCCTTTGAGCCGTTACGGAAAAGGGAAGCAGAATTGTTTCTGTTGCTTTGAATCAAGCTGAATTTAAATAATTATCAAATTTTGCAAAATGTCCTGTCTTACTTTTTTCTTTGTTTTTTTAAATTTAACCATGCATTTTTGATTGCTGTGTTTGGGATACATTTCCTGTTTTCTTTTAAAAAACTTCCTTCTGGTATCTCTTGTTGACTTCTGTTTTCTGTTTTTTTTTTTTTTTTACTAACAACAGCATCCAAATTCACTCAGTCATCCACTAATCCTGAGCGACGGCTAAGGGAGTACCACATGGAACATTTTTTCCTAAACTAAATAAATACAAAATGCCGGCAGCTGTTTGTGTTGTTTTCATCTGATCTGTTGCTCTTCGTTGACCGTGAATCATCTCACATTTTGTACATTCCCTTTTGCTATTTGCTACTCTGCTCCTATCAATCACACTATTATTTGCACACTGTGCACTCATGTTTTTATGTCCCTGCAGTTAGAGGAAAGAAAAAAAGAGATTTCTTGGAATTGTGTGTTTTTAAGTATGCCACATAGATTACCAGACTCAACAAACTGCATAACCTTATAAACCAGAGAGGTTGTTTTTGTGGAGAGGTACTTCAATGCTGCAAAAATCAGGGGCAGCATATCAGTGTTACATTCTATATCATTACATGCAAACACTAAATAAAGGTTCAGTTGTTTAACATGACAAGTTTTTTTGAAGGCATGGCTGCTAAAGATATCTTGACTCCACAGGATAAGAACAACTTTGACTTTAAACATATTCTTTCCATCAAACAATATTATGCCCTCCAGTGGAATACTTCTGCTGTTACTGGAGCGCCATCTTCTGGTGAATCTAATCAAAGTATGTTCTAAGGAGCAATGGATGTTCACACACTCCAGACACTGTCACAAACAGGCAGACGGCTGACTCCACATGCAGCAGGTTTATTGACTCAGACAGGAACAATGCTCAGCTAAAAGTCCACAAAACTAAATCAGGGTCAGAGTCCAGGGAAAGGTCAGGGCAGGCGGCAAAGAGGCGGTCAAATACGAAGCAGGGTCAGGTGAACAAGTCATCAGATTACGGTAAACCGCTCAGGATGCAGGCTGAACGGCACAAGCAATACATCGCACTGAGCCAGGCTCTGTGTACTGCTTCTGTGGCCTATAGATGATTGTAAACAAGTGTCAGGTGTGTGGGATCTGTGCGCCGGGGAAGCTGGGAGATGTAGTGTCAGTATTCAGGAGGTGGCTACTGCCGGTGACCAGAGAGGGAGACAGAGCTCAGACTCCTGACAGTATACAGGAAGGACGCTGTCATGATAAAAATGAATTGTTCTGACTTGAGTTTGTATTATTTGATGAAGCTTGCTTCCTGCTTGAATGCATTCTTTTGCACTGATGCATAAACTGCGTGTTTTATTGTGTTGCAACTTTGGTTTCACTCACTAACTGCTTTGTTTCTGCCTAATAGCATTCTAACTGTATGCTGCTATGCAAGAGTCCAAGAAGGTGTCAAAAGGGAGATGCAAGAAATGTTTTACTGCCTGCAATAAAAAAAAGAAAACTGGCTTGCAGGGCATTCCTGGTCTTTGGCACATGTTATAGAGTCTTCTTGCTCACGGGCTTTGCTGGATGAAGACTTTGGAACAGTAACAAAGAAACTCCTGTAAAGCAATTAATCATGTTGTGCATTGTGATGTTATACTGGTTCCCTTTTTTAAGTGTTTAAAGATGATCCTTGGAACACAAAAGTTCAGACACAATTAACCGCTTGACAGTAACGATAATCGAAATGAGAGGTAAACACGAAACATCCGTGTCATTCCATGCACGAAAAAAAATCCCTTCACAACCAGCAGCAAATACAAATAATTTGTTATATAAAAATGGAACAGTTTGATTTTTTACATGTGTTCAGAGTTTTTTTTCCCTTTAAAATAGAAATATGTCACATATATATGAACTTGTGTTTTTGTTTTCTACAGAAGCATAGCAGATGACCATCTGTTCTTGCACAAGTGTGTTTGACTCCCGTCTCAGTGGCAAATCCATTATAGGGATTATAGTTGCCAACATTTACAAAGTGAAATGCTTTATGGACTGCTGTATGTCTGTGTCCACAAGATTAGAACAACTTGTTGCACCAGAAAGGATTTGAAGAAAAAAAAAATCACATTTCATGGCATTGAATTTCACAAATGAACTTTCATGTTTATTATTCTATCTGTAAAATTAGAAAAATTAATACTACACACTTTTACTTGCACAATATTGAGTCAGTATTTCTCAACTTACAGAAAAAATAATATAGTGAATAAGTCTGACTAAATATCCTGTTTATGATTTGTGTTTCATTATAACTTCTAATGATTTATTTTTTGATGAGTTTTAGATTAGTATTCATTGATTTAAAAAAAAAAAGTCTTTCAGTGGGGCTGAGTACCAGTAAAAATGAATTGTTGATTGCAAACTGAATTTAAGGAACATTCCTATCTGGAAGCCTTCCACAAAATCACAACAATTACAGACAGTACTAATAATTTAATTAACCTTACTTTAGTCTGATAGCTGACCAACCTTCATCCAAGTTGGGGCAAAAACGTTCCGCCTCTTGCTGCTCGGCCTGGAGCAACACTGATCTCATAAAATTGACCAGATAATCGCCAAAAGTTATCGCTTTGGCAACCAATGAAAAGTGTAATTTACTGGCTGACCTATTCAGGTCAGCCCAACTGTTGAGCTGAACTGGATTTCCCAACAACTTTCTGGAAACTGCGATAAGCCGTCATTTCAAATGTTGTGATTCTCGACTTTCCCAGAGGTGATTGGAGTTTAAATTCCATTACAAACTGGAACGATAAAATCTTGGGTTGGGGTGGGTGTACTAAGCAGATCATTTGTGAAAGGTTAAAGCTGAAAATACTGCTGTCAGATTTCCTTCACTTGACAAATAAAAGTCATCAGTGTAGATGAGAAACGATCAATTTAAGCTGTTTCAATAAGATAGATAAACTTTATTACTAAGACACAATAAATTGCATTGTTTCTTTATTTTCATCTGTTATAATTTTGGTGCCTTTAATATGTGAATTAAACTGGTTCTTTTGACTCCCATTCAAACACTTGCTAGTTTCCTTGTTTTTTAATGTCTTGAGGGAAATAATTTAACAGTCAGATAAGACACAGTACAATTCGCATGACTACACAGCTGCTTTGATGAAGTTGAATTTGTTCCATTGAGATCAGATACATTTTGGGTTTAGACATATGCTTGTGATTTGGTATTTCCAAGAATTTGAAAAAAGCTGTTGGGTTGCAATTCACTAACTTTTCAATTTTAACCCCCGAAAAAAAACAATTAAAGGAAAAATCTGTTTTTAGCGTGAGCCTCAGAGAACACAAGTTCAAAATATTTCACAGTGATGCAAATTAAACAATAAATCCTTTGACTATTTCAATTATGTTTTCATGAAACCGTAATTTTAAAAAGGAAAAAAATAATAATTCTGAGTTGAACCAAAAAAATAAAGTTTATTTTATTTATTTTTTTTTAACATTAAGTTATATGCCAAAAAACAGCAAGTGAAGAAAATGTTTTTAGAAATCCCCTAGCTTCAATGAAATAATGTGAATATTTTCAATATGGTTTTCTAAATCTCTGGTTTGATGTGGACGAAGGTTTCAGCAGTCTGTGCTGGTTCTTCAGCTGATGGAGGAAAGTCTTTTTGTTGGAATGAGATCTAGACATGACATTATGGTTAGCATTTTCATTAGTATCACGTGAGAACAACACATATTTTCCTATAACAGAATACTGAGACAAAAAATCTTTTGTAATTTATCAAGAACGTGGTCAAATATATGTACATTAAAGTGACAAATTTTTTTAGAAGATTAACTTTTATAAATCATCCTTTTTTATTTTTATTATACTATAGATATAAACAGAGTTATGCCGAACATAGCACGAAAGAAAGATGCTTTATTTCATTCTCTCTGTAGATACCATTTTATATTCACAAAAACACCTGACCTGGAAAAAGAGGATTTTAGGAAGATAATGAAGTAAATGTGCATACTTTATAAATTTAATTCTGAAGAAAGAAATTTGACTGTAGGTGTCCTATACACTTGTTCTTTGTGCTTGCTGAAATTGTTATTTATTTGTTTATTTTTGTTAAATCTAATATGTTATACAGACAATTTCTTTTGGCAAAGACCAACAATTGAATCATGTTATTTGGTGTTACAACTTGGAGATTCCTTAGTTTTTTTTTTTACCTCTACACTCTGTATTATAGCATTTATGTGAAAATATTCTTGGCTCCTGATTCAGTCAAAGATTCACCTTTATAAATAGTTAAAACACTCATATTCTCATTGTTTGTAGTCTATTTTGTGTTGTCTTGGCTATGTCAGATCAATGCTGTATGTTTTTATTGATGTCACTAGTAAAATCCAGCAGGAAGTCGACTGTGTTTTAGACATGAAGTCGTGGATGGCAGAGATCTTCTTACACCTCAACTAGGACAAAATTTAAGTTTTAATCATCGGTCCTGAATATAAGAGAGAGAGAGATCATTTTACCAAAGTTTCAGAATTTTAAACCTTTTTCCTGTTTATAAAATTTGGGCTTTCTTTTTGACTCGGAACTGAATTTTATCCCACCTAATAAGACAGGATTTTATCATCTCAAAAACATTGCCAGAGTCCGTCCATCCTTCTCTCTTGCCAGCACAGAGGTGCTGATGCATGCTTTTATTTTTAGTCGTTTAAATGATTGTGATGCCCTGCTCTCTGCTTTACCTAAAAATCTTTTGCTAGCTTACAACTATTACAGAACTCAGCGGCACTAGTTCTGACAAAGAACAGGGGCGGGAACACATTATACCCTATTTAAAATCGTTGCATTGGCTCCCTGTGCATTTCAGGATTGATTTTAGGGTTCTTTCATTGGTTTATAAATGTTTGAATGGTTCTGGGCCTTCATATTTATGTGATTTGCTTTTAAAGTATGAGACCTTGTAGAACCTGAGGTCTTCTGGTGCTGGACTTTTAGCTGTTCTTTAGGTGAGGACCAGGACCTTTGGTAAGGCTTCGTTCTGTCACTACGGTCCTCAACTGTGGAACAGTCTGCCGGAGAGCCTCGGGCTGCAGAGACTGTAGGGATTTTAAAGAAGAGGCTGAAGACCCACCTTTTTAACAAGGCTATTAGATCATCTTAAATGATTATTTATGAATTATTTATTAAGTTTTAATTAAAAATATTCACTGTATCTAATTTTATTTGGTGCATTTAATGTTTTTTTTTTTATTAATGTTTTTACATACATACCAAATATCTCCCAATAATGGCCGGTCTCTAATAAACGCCGGGTCAGCCAACATTTTTTTTAAATAAATGCCCCGGCTACTATTGGAAGATATACAGTATTATGGATGGAATTTTAGTATCATTCTTTAAGGTTTTATGACTCAGTGTTTCCTTTTGGGGATCCTTTGTGCCAGGGGTTCCCGGTTCTGTCTGTGGTCGTTGCTGTGGTTGTTTCCCTTTGTTGGGGCGGTTGCTGTAAAGTGCTTCTAGTTAAGTAAGTATGAGAAGAGCTTTTTTTAAAATTGTATTTTTGATTAGCACTTAAATCACATTTTCCAAGAGACTTTGTGTTGGGTTAGGATTATTATAGTTGAAGTCTAACTCATGACTGCTTCTTTAGTAAAAAAAAAAAAAAAAAACACTGGTTAGTGCCTCAGAAAGTCATCATGAGAGAAGCCCTCTGTCTTGATGGCTCCAATAAGTTTCAGCATTACTGGTTTTATTCTATAGTTTTTGCTCATGTATTCTCCATCCTGTAATTTCTAATCTTTCCCAGCTGTTCAGCATCTGCAGATTTGCGTTTTAATCCCCAGTGTGAGAAGTTCCATCGATTCATGAGCACGTTTTCCAAGCTTGCGTGCTTGGCTTTTTTCTGCTGCTTTAGAGCCTTGGCCGTGTCCATGAGGCCCTGATGGTGGATCAAGAGGAGCGCCAACATCAGATCTTCAGTGCACCATCCACAAATCCCTCAAAGCAGTCTGTCTAATGGTTTTTAGACAGGCCCAGCCCTTTAACTGTGCTGGCAAACCAAACGAGATGAACTGCAGTGCAAAGGCTCCTCCGGTTAAGATGGCATTTCCTTCAGTGGCTTCTTCACATTGATAAGAGCCCTCCCAGGAGACAGGAGAGTTTTTTGAACAGAGGAGGGGGATGCACGCATATACTGTCATGTGACTGAGTAAAAATCACTTTTGCCAGAGCCGATGCTTGATTATATCAGCAATGTGGGTGACTGCAGGGAGATGAACGAGATTGTCTCTTGGGAACGG
>BSAI01000115.1:2751056-2786432 GCA_036245035.1 Adrianichthys oophorus | reverse complement strand
CAAAACTTTAAACTAAAACGCAATGACAAGAACAGAAAAAAAGGAAATGGGATCTGAGGACCTTGATTTAAGATGAACGAAAAATCTTCTTGAACATCAGAGTGCTTTCTGAATTAAATGTATTGAAAAACAGTTGACAATCTATACATCAGGTTTAGCAGACTCTTTTCCTTTTTTTATTGTTGCAATTTTTATATCGACTACAAATATTTTTACACAATAAAATAACAAAAGGCAAGAAAAAAAAACAGAAAAATGACTGAAAAGGTGTAAGTTGAAACAAAGCTACCCACCTTTTAAAGACCCACTACAAGGAAAATTGTGTTTCTGGTGGTTTTAGAATGTTCTCTGAGCACTTTTCTCACGATGACGTACACATAAAAGAATTTAAGATTACAACTGCGTTTCTGATGATTTCTTTATTCACAGCGTGATGGCTTTTGAAAAAGCTCAGCTTTGTGACACAGCAACTGCGATGGCGGGCAAAAAGGCTCCCTGCTTCTTTCAAATTCAGATGCATCCACTTGCAGACAAAAACATCCATTGGAGTCTTCGTTTTCCTCGTCTGAGCTGCCATGTGGCTCAGAACTGTACGGCTGCATAGCTTTGATATAGCTTACTGGGTTTTTTTCTACGCTAATATTGAATTGGGGTTGTGAGGGGCTGAAAGCTAGTGGGACAGAGAATCCTGGGGAATCAAAGTGGGGTTACTTCTGTGCTAACAGTCTTGTCTACAACCCAGAAGTGAAATTTCTGAAGAATTCCTGCTGCTCTGCAGAAAATGGGTCTTAAAAAAACCACACAAGTGCTTTGATTTTGTCTAAAAACTGCGTCACCTTGATTAAAAGGCCACTGGAAACGCTTTGATAATAGAAAAAAAATATTGTGGGAGTGGGACTTTAAACACATCCCAACCATTACTCGCCTCCAGTATTGATAAATTCAACTGAAATTCAATACATTTGTCTGAGGTAACCACACATCTTTTCAAAAAATGTTCTTAGGTAAAGGAAATCAAATGAAATGGAAACCCAGCCAGACTACACAGAGCTGACACTAAAATATTGCATTACATAAAACTTTGGAACAGAAGTTGAATTGATCCCACCAGTAGGAAATTGACTTAACTATGGCTTTGTATGTATTTAGTAGCACATGCAAAGTAGTAGTATGCCAAGTGTAAAGCATGGAGGTGGAGGGAGCATCATTTGGACTTCAGCTCCAGTGTTGACATTCTTTCGGCTACCTTAACTCTTGAACTGTTTATCCAATTACTGAAATTCCAGGGTATTCGGAAGCTCAGAAAAGCATCCTTCTGCTAATTCACAACACTTTATAATAAAGAAGTTTACTCCTGATGGTTTTCTAGAAATCCTGCCGAATTTGCTGCTGATTACCTGGATCAGGTGTGATTAGCCGATATAAGGAGCTTCAACAGCAGGTTGGTTGGAAAACATGTAGGACACTGGCTCTCGATGCGTGGAGTTTGACACCCCTGGTTTTTGTAATAGATGTTAATTAGCTGATTATGTCATGGGAAAATTTTGCATCATGATACAACACGTTAGTAATGGCTTGCATATCAGTCAAAACCCACTTTTTGCAGCGTCAGAATTAGCTGCTTCAGATTGATCGTGTTGGCGTTTGAAGAGTTGCAGCAGGTCAAAGAGCATGTATTCTTTAGAAGTCGCTGTCAATGTTGTGTCAAGTTTCAGGCTTCAAGCCTAAATTCAGATCATGTGGTGGGACTTTGAAGACCTAGAGTTGACTCCACAGACTTTGGATTAATGTACAGCACTTAGTTTTTTCACTTTGAAGTTGCATTTGCCTTATTTTTGACACTTGCTAAGCCCCATGTGGCTGCTTTTGTAGTATGTCATCATAGATAGAGCATAATTTTCCAAAGAAGGTGCACTCTCATGACGGAAGTTTGTTTGGACTTTGCTTTGAATCTGCTGAGTGATCGGTTTGATCAAAGAGGGAGTAGCTCTGCAGCTCTTGCAGACATTTAAATCACCATTGGAGCCTTCAGCAGCACTTCTTTCAACTGTGTGTCTGCATTTGTGTGTGTGTGTGAGACTGCAATCGAGCCATGCCAACTCTTCTTTTAATCCCAGGTCATTCAGGTCTACTTAAACACTGAGACACAGATTATAAACACAGCCTTGTTAACACTGCCAGACTTGATGATCTTCCTTGGAAACCCACAGCCATGACTTGATCTTTAGCCTCAGAAGTCGCTTTGCTCATTGTACCACAGTGTAGCATTGTGAGATGTGAGAACCTCCAATAAAGGGCCTAAATAGTTCCCCACTGCTGCCCCCCAAAAAGAGGCCCCTTCAAACATCTGACATGCTGGTATCAAAAGAGGTGGCCCCACTTAGAAGGGGTGTGCGTAGAACACCAGCTGTTTCTGGGGGCTCAGGGTTGTCTCTGTCAAAGTGTCAAGTGCATGTGGGCTCTCTTGTGAGTTTTTCAATGCTATCACGCACCTTCTCTGTGACTCTGCACAGAAACCAAAACAGAATGTGTGGAGATACAATCTACACGGAAGTTTATCCGACCACATCATGCTAATTGCTCTTGATCCTGTCCAAAGATGTGAATGTCTATGTATGGGGTTTCTGGTCCGTTGTCTGTACATGATTTGTAAAAATAATATATACATGAAAAGTGTGAATCTTTTAGAATCTGGAAGTTCTAAATAATATGGGTTTGTTTGGCTTTGTGGGTCTGGGAGATATATGTACATACATAAGTCCCACTCCGATCAGCTTTTCATCTATTGTTTAAGTGTTCCCAGTGGCCTTTTAATTATGAGTATGCCATTTTTAGCCAAAAAAAAAGGTCATTTTCCAGGACATAGTTTCATAAGAAATTTGCCTCTGAGTTGTGACTGTTGGCACGAGTTAAGCCCGCCACCTTCCCATCATCCATCTGTTTACACACTCATTTGCTAGCTTACAGTCCCTCACACCCCTAACTTAACATTTCCTGAGAAACATAAATGGCGAGCGATATTGGAGCAATCCAGCTGTACAGTTTTGAGCCAGATGCCAACTCGGATGTGGAAAACTGAGACATGCAAGGTCGTCTACAAGCGGAAGCGTCTGAATGGAGCTAAGCAAGCTTGTGGCTTTCTGTAGCTTCTACATCACACCTTCAGACTCCTGATTCACAATTATTTGAATAAAGAAATGTGAAGAAATGCTATTTTAATAGTAATTTTGTTAATATGTGTATTCTATCATGAGAAAAATGATACGAAAACATGTTAAAAACACAAAAAACACAAATTGTGATCAGAGTGGGTCTTTAAAGTTCATATTCCCTCAGTCAATTACTAGTATTTATTCATAAAGTCCCATTTGTTACACTTTCGAGTATGCAAATTAGTTTTCTGCATTTTCTGAAGGAATAAGGAGTCCCAGCCTGGAACAATGCAGTGATTCAATAAACCCCATCCATTGCTTGCTTCTCAGGACCAGACAAGCAAGTACTGGATCCTTGCCATAGACACTTTACCATTAGGTCACAGAGCTGGTCATCAAGCAAGCTGATGAAATAAGCATAGATTTCCTCCTACAGCCTGTCTCCTTCACATCATAGAGCATGATCTTAACACTAGAAGGCATGTAAGGTCTCTATAAGAAACACTTAACTGCATCTCAATAAGTTTGCCTGAAATTGTGAAGTTTGTTCACTGTAAAAAGAATTAGCTTAAAATTAGGATAACTACTTGTGAAGAAAATCACAGTAAGCTAAAAAGTAACTGAAAGAATTACTTGAAATTGTATATAATTCAACCCAACGATCTGTCGGCGCATCTAAAAAAATCGTATAAAATCTGAAACTAGCGCTTATTCTTAGAACACAAATCTAAATTTTTGTTTCCAAAATAATTAACAATGAATGCTAGTATTGCTTGCAATGCATTTGAGTTTTTGGGAGTCTTAAATCAAGTCTGTTGTTAAGAGTATGGATTAATTAATTTCATTATTTCCTTTTTTCTAGATGCTACAATTTTTTTCTCGACTGTTGAGCTTGGAAAGGTGTAGAGCAAAACTAAGTTAAAACTTAAAACCTGGTTAAATATTGTGAATGTCTAAAAAACAAGGTTTTAAATGTTTGCAAGTATCAAATTGTTTGCAGTGTTCCACCTATCCTTCATTGATAGTTTCTTTATTGACCCATTTTGTTGTTAGAGCTTCAAAGAAAAAAACCTTTATATCATATAGTTGTAGGCAATAAAAGTCCTATTTCTGGTTGTTTTGCAGTCCACTCTGAAAGTGGCTGCTTCACTTGGCCTTTTCTGGTCTTCCTTGTTTTTATTTCACAAAACAAAAGCCAAATTATACAAAAAAAACAGCCTGCAGCTTGTTTTTATCAGCTAAAATTGTTGACCGCTGTGAGCACATCAGTCTTGAGACACAGCAGCCAAAGAGCTGGACTCCAGGGATGGAGAGTTGGAGCCCAGTGGAGCTGCAGGTGCATTTTCGGCTGCAAAAAGCATCATGATGAGAGGGGAAATGTGCACTAGTCCCTCTCCCATCTGATGTTCATGATTCCTCTTCATGGCAGAAGTCAAAGGTCTCTCCCTGAATCAACACTGGAAACAAAATAATAAATTCAAAGCCACTGAAGTCCACCTAAAGAAAACCAACTTGCCAGCGGGAATCGTCAGAGCATGACGTTTTTATCAAATCTTCTTGTTTGCTTTTTTCCATGAGAAAGTTGGGAGCTCTTGGACGGGCTCCATGTGCTCCCAGCTCTGTACCTAAAGACAGTGCCTCCCACAAAAAGGGCTCCTTCGTCATGTGATTGGACTCAAGGACAGCTGCCCTTCCCATGGTGCTCATGTTCCTCCCCCATCCCTGGGGGTGGTGGTGGGGGTGCAGGTTTGACTGTACACAAGAGGGGGACAGAGTCAGAGTGACGGCAAGAGGGTGAGACCAAATAAGAGAGACATCTGCTTCTCATCTTTATGGGAACTTTTCCTCCTATCTCGGAGTTTGGGAGTCCCCCCAGACGGAACACGCAGACTCCTCCGAGGCTCACAGTTCCTTAAGACTCCCCCAGGTCTTGTTTGTTTCAGTTCAGAATGAAACATTTCAGTGGCTGCATCTCCAACAAGTCTCCAATAAGAAGAAAGTGGGCACACATGATTCTTTTCTATAACAAAGCTGATATGACATGACTCAAAGCCTCACCATCTTGCAGTCATTGCTCTTGTTACTACGATGCCTGGAGGGCATTTCTCTGTTTATTTTCACCTGATTAGTGCTGCTCATGTTCATTAGTTCACGGCTTGAGGGTGTGGCGTGCTCTGCGTTCATTCAGCACCCCTATTTTTGTTGCTCATCACAGCATCTCCAGAACTCAACAGCTCTCTTAGATCTCTCCTGCAGCTCGTGTTTTGAACTCTCCTCTGATTCTGGTCCAGTTTCATTGTTTTCAAGCAATTTTCTGGACACGACTGTGAGAGGATCAAAAGCACATCAAAGTTGTAGAACAATTTGTAAATAATCTGAAAGCAATCATGTCTGTAATCAGTTTTTAATCATTCTGAAATGCCAGAAGTTAGAAGGATGTTCTGTTCTTTTTCAGAGTTATGCTCTGGACGGGATCCACAGTTGTAGGAATAGATTTGTCCACAGATTCTTAATATCAACGCTGATTAGCTAGATGTATTACAGGAATTAAAAACAGAGAATTTGTGGGAAATTGAAGCAGTGTTCATGCAAAACAGAGCTATTATCTTAAAAGTAAAAACTCTACAATTCAGTGATTTGTTTCTCTCTTTAGCATCTCTAAGTATTTCATTGTAAATATTCCTTACTTGCACGTCAGGCAAAGAACTAGGCTACTTGAAACTTGTTTTCTCATAACCCCATCCTTAGTATTTGGAGCCTTGTGTATTTATTTGCTTATTTTGTTATTTGTAATGGGAAATTGCACTGCATTCACAAAAAAAAAAGTTTCCTCATGAATGGAAAGTCATTTCAGTTTGGTTGTACAAAGCAGGAACAATTTCCAAGGTGTCAATTTTCCCTAAAATTGCTTCAAATTTCAGATAATTCATATCGCATGGACACTGTTAAGACTTGGCTTCTGAGGCTGTTTTATCCACCCTGGTGGTCCTCATTTATCTGTCCCCTCTGGGCAGAGCACCATCTGAGATTGGTTGTCTCCACCATCTTCCTGACAGCAACACTGAGGCGTCAACAGACGTACACATTGTGCTGAGTAATTAAAACTTCTGTCCCCTGAGATTATTAAGTAGCAGTGGCGATCTGAGGTGCACAAACATTTTCATGGCTAAAACTGCGTCGTCTTGTGATGAAAAAATTGTTTCACTGCCAAACTCCCATCCAATGGATGTTTTATTTATTATTTTAAGCTATTAACTTTCCTTAACTCTTTGACCTCCACCCACCCTCTCGCTCTTCTCCTCTCATTTCCTTGTTTCTTGTTCACCAAGCTATATAGCTTTTTGAGTAAATGTATTTTTCCTCACACAAATAAATCTCAGGGCGCAGTTTTGCTCAGCTAAAGTTTGTGTATACACTTGTGCACAGACAAACTTCACCTAAGACTCGGACTGTTCATTGCTTCCGCACTTGTGCTATTTAGCTCCCAGTTGTATTTCTCATAATACCTTAATAAAATAAGGCTATAAAGGTCTGTTTATCAAGCTGACATGAGTCTTTCCAGATTCTCTATATTGTTCCTGCTTTGTTAAAAAGCAGGCCAATGGCCCTAAAAAATTCCTGTCTTGGCTAATGCCTTTGGAAGAAACTAAATTCCGATATATTTAAAAAAAAATGGTGTAAAAAATATTTGCAGTCAGTTGTAATTTATATTTATGTATTTGTCTTCTTATAAACCCACTCTGATCATCTTATGACCTATTTTAAAAGTGTTCCCAGTGGTCTTTTAATTATGATTATCATGTTTTTAGCCAAAATCAAATGACCTATACCTATAAAATTCACCTCTGAGTTGTGAGGTGGAGTGTTGGAGCAGAGAAAGCCAACCCCCCTTCCCTTCCCCGAAAATAGAAATACTCAGAGAGACTTATGTGTGTCCACTGCAAATGCAGGCAGCAGCGCTCAAGTGTGATACCACACCACTAACTCTTATTGTTTCATTTAAGTCCTGTTTTTATCTAAGTATTTTTGCATTTTTATGAATGATATCATCTTTTTAGCTCTCATTCTGGATCCACAATCAAAATTCGTGATCCATTAGAATCACTGTCTCTAAATAATATTAAATAGCTGAAAAAATACATCCCTTACATAAGAACACATTTTTTGTGTAACCTGAGGTTTGCAGCTATTGATCTGCCTTTTACCCACAGCAGTGACTATTTAATTTATTTATTATGTTGGTCGATCATTGCAGGACTGAGGTATGACTCTGCATTCTGTCCACATGACTACCTCTGCACAGTTTGTGCCACTTAATTCCTAAAAATGCACAAAAGCCTTTACAACTGGGAATAGCAGAAGTCACAGTAACTTTTTCTCTGTGTTGTTTCTTTTTAGAAATACCCACAGGTTCTTTTCCACACTACTCCTTTATTACAGTTTATATCAGAAAACATTTTGCTCTGATAACAGTTGCAGCTGTTAAGCTTTTTTTATCTAAATATATGCAAATAAAAGCAGGCACCATTACCTGCATTGTCCTAACCAAATAATTTCCCATGATTCTTGGAGAAAGTTTGACAGCAAGAGGGAAAACGTTACAAAACTATAGCTAATATTTTTACTGGAATTTTGTTCATTTGAACTATTTTTCCACGACATGACATGGTGCCCTTTAACCTTGCATCGTATATGAACAAAAATGACATTTTGCTGGTTTTAACAGAGCAGCGATTCAGACACAGCTGTGCAAAACAGATTCTGGCATTGACTGATTCATGATACATCAAGACGAAAATAGCTTCCATCTGTCTGTTAGCTAACAGGACAGCTTCCTCAGAAAATATAACAATGCTAACAGAAGAGGAATAAAAACAGGATGACACCTGTCAGCCTTGGACAAAAAAATAAAACGTCGGAATTGCAAGGAAGTATAAACAGGATTTGACATGTTTAAAATAAAAGAGCGTGTTGTTATATGATGTTAATCATCACTAAGGAGTTTGTGTTTTTGCTTATAGCCGAAAACACTTCCTATTTACCAGCTATGTTCAAAATAGCCCCAACAGTTGCACGAAACATTCATGAGTCATGTGAGCTAATTAATGACAGGAAGACAGGGTTAGATGTCAAATATTACCGTATCCTGTTTGGGTCGGCTGTCCAGGTGGTCTCTCATGAGCAAAGTCCCATCACCTCTCAGAATTCTGTTGTTCAGTCTGACCTCCGCTTTTGCTCTGATATTTATGACAAAAAAAAACAAAAAAAACAGAATTATAGAATACAAAGAGATGCTTGAGATCCCCTGTCTGTACCAGAAACCCTGAAGGCGTCTAGCTGTTAATGAGATTTTTTTCAAAGACACTCCCTGGTTCTCCACCTTCCCCTCAAAGGCCCCACTTTGGAGGAAACCAAAGTCGCCACAGCAATGATGAATGGACATCATTAATGTTCATCTGTTTACCTTTACACAGCAATCTGGGAAAATGAGGGGTCATGTGCAATAGGGAAAAGTTACTTACATTTGTTCCCCAGTTCCTTACAGCTACTATTTCAAGTATCCGCAATACCAGGAGTCTCTGTTCCATTTATTTTTTCTCTCTGACTTCCTCTCAAATTGAAGAAAAGGATCCCATTTCTCATTCAGAGAAATAACTTGACCAACCTTTTTATCTCTAAATTCCAGAAGCAGAATACATTCCACTTTTTGGCTGCAGAAAACTCCACCAGACGCATGTCACTGTTAGCGGCGAAAAGTAAAAGATATAAACTGTTCTTGTCATTTCAAAGCTTTTAGAGTTTGCATGAGCAAACTATCAGTGGCTGATAGTTGTCGACAGGCTGAGCAGTTTAAAACAAATACCCCCGATCTCTGGGAATAGAAGCTAAATTTAAAGAGAAAGGAAAAATATATATGTTTTTCTTTGTAGGAATTCGTTTATTCCTTCCTAAAAAAAAAACTATAAAATCCTGCAGGAGCAAAAAAGGAATCTCAAGGTTGTCTCAGGGCGATCCATCTCCTTTAGAGCAACCCACATTATCACTCAACCGCCAGGTTTGTTTGTCTTATCAGCATGTATTTATAGTGCAAACAGTTTGAGTGATCTTATTAAGCCCTATCAGCTTTTGCACCTTTAAAAACACAGATAGATCACGAAGCAGATGGCGAGACAGCGGTGGGAATCTGTCTCTGTCGTGTGTGCAAACATGTTCTGTGTGGCTGCTGCAGCAACGATGGTCTCTGCTCTTTAATAAAAAAGATTATTCTAAGCGGTTCAATCACTTTAACAATTTTTTTTAAGCTGAGCAATCAAACTACTTCTCAAAACCAGAATTTTGGAAAGACAATTAAAAAAAAAGCTAAAGATTGAAATGTTCCAAATTCTTTTTTTATTTGTTTGCTTCTGTTCAGTCATATTCACTTTTGAAATTGTTCATCTCTGCCTAGTGGAGGTACAATTAAGAAAGAAAGAAAAACTATAAAGTGGCAAAAAACTAAAATCTAATGATGCTCTGGCAAACATGGTTGTTGAAGTTTTTTGTTTAGACAGCAAAAGGTTGTGCAGATATTCAGCTCTCTTGGAGGAATGTGTGGAAGCCCACATGGAATCCTTTGGTTTGCCTTTGGTTCCAAAGGCAAACCAAAGGATTTCTGCAAACACAAAGTCCCACACTGAAAAGAAAAGTAACTCAATGTGTCAACAGTAATGGAATCTCCTTCTCTCAGCAAACTTGTGTAAGAGGGAAGATCTCTTTGCAAGCCGGATGGAGACACCAATGACTCTACCATCCTTGTCAGTGGTGAAAGGATCTCTAAATGTTTACCTTTCTAGAGTATTTCTCCCAGAACTTTCTGCTCAGAGGCTGCCTCTCCAAAATATGTGTTGTAAATCACCTGCGCTGTGAAAGTCTGCAACCAAAGCATCATCTCACGCACAATCCAAGCATTGAATTCTTGGGGAAGAGAGGGAGGAGATTGAAATAACCAGCTTTAAAAAAAAAAAAGTGCAGAGGCAATTAGGCATTTGAAGTGTTGTCTTTCTGCCGGCTTGAGCTCAGAACAGGACAAGAAGCCCCCAGAGCTACTTTTACGCACGGTTTTTAAAAGGATCCTTGATTGAAATTTGAGACTTTCCCCATGTTTTTACATATTTTGAGTTATATGTAAGCACTTTGCAATTCTCCTCTAAATTTAAATTATTTTTGCTTTTCACTTTTGTAATATTCATTTCTGCCTTCAGACCTCTTTGTCTCCGGAGTGCAATCATCAGTGCGCGCAATCTTCTTCAGGTTACACGCAGAAAAGAAGCTACGTGACGCCTGACGCAACTCAAACTGGGAGCGGATGACTTGGAAACTCCCGGTCAGCATCTTTTTTCCTTCTGAATGAGCTGATTTGGGACACTTTTGTTGGATTCTTTTTGGTTTTGATTCTAAAACGTTGGAAGAGACCAGCCGCTCTCCACGCCCAGACAACGCGACATGAACCCTGGTTTTCTCATCGAGACTGTGGTGGCACTTCATCTGCTCCTCTCACCTGCGCAGGTATGTTTGCGCCAAGAGACTATAACTATACAAAAGTAGCTTTCTAACAGTCTTTTGTAAGGTAATCGCTCACTCAGAATGAAAGCAGAGGCAACTGTGCGCTCAAAGTGTTTTGTAGTTCAGAGGGTTTGCAAGAAGAAGAAAAAAAAGCTGACTCATCACAAATCAGTTATGTCCATCGTGGCCAGCTCAGCTCAGTCATAAGGTAAAACGTGACAAACTGCATCACCCTGAAGCGACATGAGTCACAGTTATATTTTGGTGAAACTTAGTCAGCTTATAATTACAGCAGAGTCATGCTTTGGAGGCTTCCTCTGTGGGAAAAGTTAAAGAAAGATTTACTGGCTAGAGAGAATTTAGAGTAAATGACCAAATGAGAAGTTTGTTACAGTTTTTTAAAAACAGAAAATCCTTCTGAGCTTTTAAATTGAAACATTTCTGCACCTGCAACTTTTGTGCACAGTTTATTCAATAAGCAATGTTCAGAGAGACTTATGGGGGAAAAAAATGATCAGTGCGAGCATGAAGATGATTTACTGTAGGAATAAGATATCAGTTTCATGACACTGTACAATGGTGCCCTGTTCTCCACTGCTTGGCATTGCTTTGAAGCCTCTAATGAAAAATCTTCCAGAACAAGGCAAGCTCAAAAAGACTTGGAAAAGACTCTTTCATTGGGTTAGTCGGCGTCAGCAATGCCTGAAACACGATGAGCCATTAGAAAGTGGGACTTTTGCCACTTGATGCTCAAGTTCTTTAAACAATTCAGTGTCTGATTTCCAAGTTGTTTCTGATCCTTCTCATGTTTAATGGAAAATTGGCCCTTATCCCTTCAGCACAAGCACCACTGACTGCTGCTTTCTCCTGAATTAAGGAATACTAGTGGTCACATTCACTTCTGTTTGACAAAGTTTCACATCGCCGTTTCACAAACTGGACATTTTGTTGCAGCTGCTAAATTGGGAGTGTGTAGGAGAGGCATGGTTTACCACATTTCTTCTAATCCTCATAATCAGCTCATGGACGGCTTAGCCAAAACAGGAGTGACAAAACCCAGGGGCCTCAACATGAAGCAGGTTAAATGCCCCCGCTGTCAGAGAACTCGTGGTAAATGTGGGTAGTACCGTCCCAGAGGCTCAACACCCAATCTGTCAGATCACGAGGTTTTTTTGAGGATCTGAGGTCTAGATTCTTCTTTAAACCAAAGGAGGGTGATCACTTTGAAAGATTTTAGCGTTTTTTTTTTTTTTTAAGTGACAAGAAACAAAAACTTTTATTGTATTCTACAGATATGCATTTTTAAATGTAATAAGTTCTTCAAAAATGTTTGAGCTTCATTGAAAAAAAATTGCATTGCACATCGATTATGACATAATGGACTTCCTGTAAATAAATCTTCAAAGATTTCACTCAAGGTGTTTTCTGTGCATCATTAATTCTATTCAGAATTCTTTCCAAATCAACTCATTAGCTGCTACAGGAAATTATTTTCATCTGCTTTTAACTGTTGCACCTTTAGCTCATTTCCCCGAGTTGTGTGTTTACCAGCAGTCACCTGCTGTCACATAATTCTGACTCTTTCAAATGGGCGTTCCTCATCAGCAAATGTGCAGGACTCTGTTGTCACATAAATATCTTTGACGTGGTGCACGAAGCTCTTTGTACTCTCACGCACGCACAGTTTTTTGTGTCCAAGTACCAGATTCATGATCAGCACTCATGGAAAGGACTTCACAGATTCCTTTTGTCTGTATCTGTTTTGGTGCCAGATTTTGGCTATAGCGATGTATTTTTTCTTATAGCAGTAAGACTGAGTGTTCTAACTATTATATGTCTATGTTTTCAGGTGAAACAGAAGCAAATTCCTGGTTAAAGCAAAACTAAAACTGCTTTTATTTGTGCAACTCTTTAGTTTCTCAACTTTTTTGTTAGGAAAACTGGTTCTGCGCGAGCACAGTCAGTTTTTTACACAGCAGTGTGGAATCCTTCAGTTCCCACTTTTCATCGTCATTTTGACGGTGAGTTTTAAATCAGATGGGATTTTCTATCAACAGCATTTCCCAAGGCTGCACTATCAAGCATTTCCAACAAGGGAAATAGGAAGCTTGGAGGTAGCTTCACAACTCAGGAGTCAAATATTTCTGCTATGAAAAGAATTTCAGCCAAAGATTAAGCCTTTTCTGGCCAATGGTGGTGAAAAGCTTTGCACTCGAACTGCATTTTTTTCTGTGATAAAGACAATGACAGTGCCTGACAAACTCATGACTTCATTACCAGCATGACATGTTCCCAGTGTTGTGAGGGAAAAAAAGTAAAACACAAAAAGAAGAAGGGGCAAAACTGCTGATCACATGTCCCTGCGGACATTGCGTTAAACAGGTGTTTCCTTGACGTCATCATCAGAAACAAAACAATACATGAGACTAGCCATCTGCATCATACATACGTGTTTACGCTCTTTTTTTATGCCTAGGGTCATGTTTGGTATGGCATCACATTCCTAGGTGATTTTATGAGCGATTAATCCGATTTCAACAGAATTCCAAGCATCTGTTGTCCTGTTGCAGCTCAGTTATCAATAAACAGACACCAAAAAGTCAAGCCCTGCTTCTCTTCATGTCTCTGGCTCTCATGTTGCTGCACATCACTCTAGATTACTTATCTGGACATAAAGCCATGTACTTGCGGTGCTGGCTGATAAGAGTCCTATTTGTACTGTTTTGGTATTTCTCTGCAGTTGTAAAGTTCTGGCCCAAGGGAGAGTTGCAATTGCTATCAGGAAATATGGATTTCTCCTTACTCTTGTGGAAAGAGGGGAGAAGCAGGCGGAGTGGTGCTTGGGGCAGCCGTCTACTCAGCAAGCTTTAATCTCACATCTGGATGTAATTTACTCTGGTTTACAGAACAACGTTTACTGTAATGGAGGCCACAATTACCACCGGTCAACGTTATCTGAAGACCCGTGTCATGTGTGTGTATATTTGTGGATAGGGCGCACCGTTTACACAGCAGTCGTGTGTTTATGTCTGTATCTTTGGGGAGACATTTGTGCATACATTAATGGAGTTATGCTGAGGAAATTGTGTTATTTTAAATAAAAACTTTTATAGACGTTTGCATCTTCCCACTCATTTGGCCCTGAAAAAGACAAATGGAGCAAGAAAAGGTGGGACCGCAATTGGATTTTTCAATTAAACATGATTATTTTATAAACTTTGCAATGTCTGAAATGGTTTTGTATTAATTTATTGGTGGACATTTTGTCCTTGAATTGCTTGAAAATACATTTGAGGTGGAAAAATTAGACCTTCAACGCAAGACAAAGTAACACATATCATTTTATCTTTTTCAGAAAAATGTGCTCACAATTGAATTCATAATAAAAGAACAACCTCACTTCAGCTTCAAAGGTTCCTTTCACTGGTTACCTGAGAAATGATCGTGACACGTGTACCACAAGTTCTGCTGACATTTGTTGCTGTTCTGTAAGTGGCTTGTGGTCACATGTCCTGACCTGACCACCCTGGAGACCCAGCTGAATGTTTTCAGTGCTGCAAGGACATTACAGACTTTGTGAGTTCACCTGCCTTATGTACACAAAGCAGAACCTGTCTTTGCGTTTGAAAAGGTCCACTGTCAAGGTGCTGGTGATTTGGAATCTGGATCGGGAGAAGATCGACCGCGTGCCTCACCCATCAAGCTGTCCGTGTTTGTGCTAGCGTGCTTTCCCCCTTGTGTGGTCTTGTGAGTGAAACTTTAGGAAAACTTTAAAAGTGCACACTCCTCCCTGTGCATCCTCGGAATCAGCAATTCATTTGACTGGGATAAGCAAGTCAACGTGCCGGCATGTTATCCGTGGAGTGTTTACTCGGGCTGTCACCCACACAAGTGAACCGAAGCTTAGGAGAAAACGATGTCCAGTGTAGGCTGACCCACTATTAACCCCAGTCATGGGAACTGCAATGGGGATTTCCCAGAACGCTGCCAAATCACTCATGCCCTCCTGACGTGTACCAGGGTAGTTTACTGACTCTGATTTATTTTTTTTTTTAAATCACTCTGGTTTAGGAGAGGATTAGGAAGTTTGGCTCTGGAACAACAACATATCAATCGTTTTTTTCTATTTGACATGATAGTTAGGTATAGTTTTTCATCAGAACTAAAAGAACCGAAACAGCATAAGTCAATGCCACGCACACGTTTCTTTTACTTAGCCAGCGGTGACATGGAGGGAGCCCTGAGACTACATCAGTCATGACACACAGGATGCCGTGTGGAAAACAGCTTACCTAACAACAGGATGCTTTTGCCTTCATGCAGAAAAAAACTCCTCCTTTCTGCTCAAAATAGCAAACGTGTATATGATCACATGTTTCTTTGAATGAAAGTGCTTGATGGAACCCCTCTAATATATTAATGGTTGATTTTTATAAGCTGTTGTTCATCTATCAAAGTTCTTTAGCTTCATTTAAAAATATGTTGGTTATATTTAACAGGGTTCTTTGTGCTTTCATGACTCCTTCTTAAATAGGAAACCAAAGCTTATCAATACTGTTACAATCAAGTAATTTGGTCCAACAAAATTTGCCTGAAATGTCACAGAAAACTCAAAATTACTTATTTTGCTCCCATTTCTTTTTTAAGAAATGTGATGCATAAATTGTCAGCTGTAAAACAGTCTATTCTGGCACATTTCAGTGCAACCTGCTGTTAATTTGAGCATCACCTCCCCAGCATGACCCTTAATAGAGATAAAAATCTTAAAGACACTTAATCATGTTCAAGTTTTTGCTCCCTACGCACGCTGCCCTTCCTCTGACAGATGGAATAAGAAAGAAGGCTGAAGATGACGCAGGTCAGCTGTGTGGGACTCAAGGAGTAATGAGGCTTGGGGCCTCTGAGGCCTGACAGCAGGAGCCCGGGGACCCAGCAGGAACTCAGATCTGCTTCAGACTACAGTGAGGACTTTTGGCAGGCAGGAGACCCAAATGACTTTACAATTGAGTGCACAGAGCGTAGCACATCAGCTTAGCCCCCGTTGACACGGCTGCAGGACTTTCAGTTAGCA
Organism: Adrianichthys oophorus; assembly: GCA_036245035.1. Taxonomy (NCBI): domain Eukaryota; kingdom Metazoa; phylum Chordata; class Actinopteri; order Beloniformes; family Adrianichthyidae; genus Adrianichthys; species Adrianichthys oophorus. The sequence goes on along the minus strand of BSAI01000115.1, from coordinate 2,770,667 downwards.
TCCAGTGACTTCACATAACTCTCCTGCACTCAACACACTGCTAAAGAGAACAAGAAGACCTCAAACGTAAGAAGGGAACTAAAACACTGTAATAAACAATAATAAGAAGTTGCTTGAATCCCATTAATTACCGTGCATGTTAATTTTGGTTTAACAATTTGTGTCATATCACTATGTCAATCCACTAAAATATTACAACTTTTCTGTTTTTAACAATATTAAAAATAAAAAATTTAAATAAAAAACATGAAAATAGAGCAAAAACTACTTTGGCCAAAATCATTTCACTTTTCTCTTCGAATTAATGTTTTCTCTCTCTGATTATTTAAAAACAAATGATAGAAAAGCACACAGTTAAGTTACATCCAGATTTCAATTTCCTGAGAAGGTTTTAAAGAAAATGAAAGAAAATTCTTGGACAGCAGTGCTGCTTATGATTTGCTAAATATGTTCATAATTTACAGATAGAAAATGCAGTGTTTCCATATGACCCAGACCGCCTTCACTCATCAGGCGGCGTTTTACTCTGTGGACAGACAGCTCCCCAGTCCTCAACCACAGGAGGTGTCATAAATGTTTGGTTGTCACGGCAAACAGAAACTACGGACAAAAGTTAATAAAATTCTCCCCACCTGAACTCATTTTAAACTGCATGTGATACCAGAGCCAAAAAAAAGTCATTGTGATGTGTCAGAACCTCACAGTGTGAATGACATTTAACAATAACTTAAAGTGAACTGTGACTTTCCCAAGCGGTGCGTTGGAATATTCTACAAATGGAGTTCATATCCTGCTGAGTTTTTGTGCAGCCGACACAGTTCAATGACTGCCTCTCTGCAGAGCAAAGCTGCTGTCAGAGGAACAGCTGTACAAGTTGGCCAGATGACGAGCCACGTTTCCTCTGAAGCAGGGAGGACTGATGTGAGTGAGTGCCTTAAAGCGACTGTACTTTGGGGATTTCTAAGGAGTCTGTCATTAAGTATTTTGTGCAGCAGAGAAGATGGATCGCTTCTAAAAACAAAGACCCATTCTGCTTTCATCCTCAAACTAATTTTGGTTTATTACAGGAAAAAGATGCTCTTTTGGAACAAAACTGGTTCAAACGGGAATCTTTATTGCCACTATTTGGAAAGTCTTTCTGTGTCTATTTCTAGCTAAAAGATGAACTATTTTCTACCTACGAATATGAACATTGACCGTTTAGATTTAAAGGTAATTGACAGTGTGTCACAGAAAATTGGAATCCCCCTCCAGTGATGGGAAGAGATTGCGGAAGCAGGTTATCTGTCGCCTGTCCTGTGCTTCTGCTGCAGGGCATTTTATCAAATAAAGAATTCCCGTCCTGAGTTGGAGTCAAATAGAGGTTTTGTGTTTTCCCAGGCGAATGAGAAATTCACTTTGTTTACTGTGGGATGATGGGAAAAATCAGGACGTAGGGGGAAACCATCAATGAGAAAATAAATAGAGCTGAATCTTACACCACAGGAAACAGGTTTTGAACCTAAACACTTGGGCACACAGAGGAGCGTGACATATGTATACGAGAGACTGGATCTGCTGCTGCTGACTTGTCTCCATTGGTTCATGCAGTTCCTGCAGTTACCACTGGAGGACCCAAACCCTCCAGGTTACAGACATTTTTCTGCAAGTTGAAGCAACCTTTTCTTACAAATATTCTTTTGTGTTTTGCAGAGTCTATCTTTACCAAACAGTACGACAGAAGGTAAGCTTTAAAGTTACTTTTGTTTCAGAGGTATTGATATGTTGTAATATAAATTGTAAAGCATTATAGATGCTGAAGAACACTTTATTTTGCCACTTTTGTCACTTTAAACAGTGTTTGTCGATAGAAAAAAAAAACTTGATTTGACTCTTAAAGGACAGACAGAGAAGAAGTTCTTAGACTACTGAATCTCTCCCCAAGCATCACTACAAATGTCTTTGTCAGAAGAAAGAAAAAGTTCACCACGGAATACTTGAACTCTCGGCTAGGGAACATTAAGAAGATATATAACAGAAAAGGCTGGAGATAAGCGGTCAAAGCAAGTGGTAACTGCCTATTGAACTGTCTGTTTGCGTTGTCCAACATTACAGTTCATGCCCTCATTTCCCTACCAATAGATGCTTCCCCAGCCATCTCCTCCCAGCCTGTCTGCTTTTATAAACAGCTGTTGTGGTGTAAGGCTCCATTTGCTGACCTCTGGAGGTCACTGCAATCCCAGAGGTGCCTGCGGGGCAACTCGGCTCCAGCTCCAGCAGGGTTCTGTTCATGGCCATGTTTCCAATGTTTGTTTTTTCTTCCTTCTGTGTTTGGCTACAGTCGTCCCTGTTCTTCCTTTGCAGCAAATGGGACACTTTCACACATGTGCTCTCACAGGAAAGTGCTCCATGTACTACACAATTGTTTTTATTTTAAAATGAAAAAGCACTCATGCTAATGCAGGATGAGGAGCTTTAGGTTTCTGTTCACATGTCTTTTTCAAAACTTTATAAATAGTCAGCTTTCTTCCCTTTCTACTGTGCTTAAAAATGAGTAGTTTTCTGGTTCTCTCTCTTTATTCATTTCTGTTTTTCTACCAATTCTCATCTATATCTGAAACCAACCTTTCAAAAAAAGAAATACTCAGAAGTGCAATTTTAAGCTTCATATTTGTCCTCCATGATCAGAAAAATGCCACAAAAACATGTTTAAAAACATAATTTTCATCAGAGTGGGTCTTTAATTACCTCTACATTCCTACATGGCAAATGCAATCTCCCAAACAAGACACACAGCGTGGTATAGAATCTCATAATAGCTGATCCTTCCACTCTAATTTACAGTGCTGATGTTTCAAGAAGTGTGGGGTCGCAGCTTCTGCCGGACCATTGAAAAGCTGGTGGAGGTGGTTCAGGAATACCCAACTGAGGTGGAGCACATCTATAGCCCCTCTTGTGTGCCTCTGGTGAGGTGTGCCGGATGCTGTGGTGATGAGAATCTAGAGTGTCATCCCACTCGCACCACAAATGTCACCATGCAGGCAAGATTAAGTCCATTGTGCCACAAAACAGCCAATCTGTAAAATCCTCTGCTGTTGAAATTATTTTTTGTTTTGTTTAGTAATATCAACTCATTGTTTGTTTGTTTGTTTTTTTCCAGCTCTTGAAAATCAAGCCATCAGAGTCCGGGCAAGAATATGTTGAGATGACATTTGTGGAGCATCAGACATGTGAATGTAGGTAAGAAAACAAGAAAACATTTTTTTTACAGTCATGAAATGAAACCTTAAACATAATTCTTCTTTATCTAATGAAAATATTTGACATAGTTGCAAAAATTTATTTCACAATGTATCGTGCAACAAGTGTTTGGAAAAGCAAAACCCTTTATTTATTGGAAAACCTGGTAGTTTTCAAATATATTATTTGTATCATTATATTATTTACTTCAATTATGAAAGACAGATATTTGCTTTTTTTAATTGGGATTCTTGTAGCAGATCAAACCTTGCATCAGTGGTGGAACAAAAACGCAAGTCTTTTATCCATATTTTCAAATTCTTGAGTCCTTACGGTTAAAAGTTTAAAGTTGTGTCTTAACATGTAGCTATTTTTTAAATAGAACATTTCTTAATAATTAATGACACTTAGTTTCTAGCCTGCTTTACATCAGTTGTACAGAGAGGGGAGAACATTCAGTCCATTAGAAATGTACCAAACTGCTGAAGGGTTTAAATCCAAAGGATGCTTCCTTTTCTAGCTTTTAGGTATACCATATGACAAACATAATTTACATGAAGTTTGGTTTGCATTTGCCTGCTAATATTTACTACTAAACATTCTTTGCATGTTTTAATTACCTTAAACTTTTTTTTTTTCTCAGAGTCAGGAAACCTGTTATTATGGTGGAAAGGTAAGATTTTAACATAATGTTTTTATAAAAGCTGGTATTTTAAGAAAATCAGGACTTTGGATAATTTGACATCATGTGTAGGAAAAGGCGTAAAGGAAGAGGAAGGAAAAGGAAGGAAAGGCAGAAAACCAAAGAGTGTGACAGGTAAGGAAAACACATCAATGAAACAGATCATCAGCCCACCAGAGGAATGAAAGAGACATTGTTTGCTTTCTGTGACGCAGATGCCAGATCCCTCGCAGGTAACTGCAGTGGTTACCCCACCCTTTGTGGCAGCATGGCTCGTTATATACTTCCAGCCCAACGACAACATCAGAGTCTCGTTCGATCATCTGTCAAAATCACGTCTGCCGTCAGAGGCTCAAACAGCTGGGATGATCTGCTGACATGCTCCCTTGCCGATGGGCAGGGCGTTTGCGATGACCAGGTTTATAACAGGAAGTGTGTTTTGATTGGTCAAGACTCTACTGCTACACACCTTATACAAAAGGACATCCCTGGGAGCCAGTGCAATGTAGAACAGAACAGACTGTTTTCCATTCATACAACTTATTTTGTTAGTTATTATTAAATGTGTTTGTTTTTTGGTATTTAAAGGTGACTACACTTGTCAAAAGTCTCTATATATTTATTAACTCAACTGAATATAGTTTGACCAGCAGCCTTAAAGAAATAGTTATCATTTTCTAAAGATTTTATTAAGAACACCTTGACTTGTGTATGTTGGACTGAATGTAAGTCAACATTGTACTTGCAGAAAAGAAATGTCTCCATCTAGTGTTCAAATGGATTTATATGGAAGTATAATATTAATGGACACATTTATCAATGGGATTGGACAAAAGACTGGGCAGTCTTTCATAAATGATATTGTCATTGTATTAAAATATTGTCTTTCTGATTTCAAAAATGTATAATCTGTGAAATTAAGAAAAAACAAGGCATTCAGGTTTAAAAAGAAAAAAAAATATATGGCAGTAAACATCTTTGTTATAAAAATGTTCCATTGTCCAAAATGTATTCAATAAACACAAGCAATAGTCCTGATCAAAATGACGATTGAAGACTTGAGTTTTTAAAATTATTTGTTAATGTAGTAACTCAGATTTTTTTAAAACCAATAATGTTAAAGGAGTGCTGCGTGCAGTGTTCATTCTGCTGACACAAGACTCTCATGACCCCCACAGGAGACTTCCTCTGTCTGTTCTTTGGACTTTACTGTGGAGGGAATCATCTGTAATAGTTATGTAAAATTATATTATTTGGTTTGGTCTGTTTCTTCCATGTATCATACAAAAAAATTGTGGCTGTTCTTTTCATTTAAATATTTATTTTGCAATAAAAGTCTTTTGTCTGATGGACTGCTTTTTGGGTTGTTTTCATGAAGAATTTAAAAGAAAATAAAACATCACTTTTTCAACATTGACAGAGTAATCTTACTGTAATGGAATGAAAACATATTTTTTTCTCTTGATAAAGCTATTGGAATTTTTTACACAAAAATTAAAATAGGCCTATATAGTTGAAATATTGAAGAAAAGGATTTTTATTCCTTTGAGCCCATTCTAAATTTTATTATAATTACTCTAAATGTGTAGTGGAAGTTTTCTTCTTCTTTTAGGAATAGTTTATTTTTTTAATTGAATCTAAATACTAAATTGAGTTATTTTATGCTTTATTCTAAAAAAGGAATATTGTTGTGTTTAAATGTACATATTTGATTTGCCTCACAGTAATATTCTTGCAAAATATTTGTTTTGTGATGTGACAATAATGACCTAGGATATGTCTATATTTATTAAACGACGTGCCATAGCCAGCCACATATAATTTAAGATGAACAATCATATTTAATTAGATTTCTGATAGTAGAACACTTTATTATATTTATTATATCATTAATTGATTTATTAAATGTGCGGAATGAGTGAATAAGTCGTCCTTTACTTTTTTTCTTTAAAAATATTATTTTTATTATTATTATTATCATTTTGGCCATGTTTCTTGAGACCCGGTTATAACCCAGTTTCCCTATGTCCCAAATGGGCAGACAGCTGGTTCCACTGGCAGCAGGTTTATTATGAGGTGACAGGCAGACGGGAGCAAAGCTCAGCTAAAAGTCCAGAAATCTAACTCAAGAGTTATAATCCAGGCATAGGTCAGGACAGGCAGCAAAGACGCAGGGTAAGGTACAGATCAGGGTCAGGTAACAGGTGATCAGACAAAAAATAACCGCTCAATAAGGCAGGAAGGGACAAACAATACTTTGCACTGAATGTGTTTCTGAGCAGTGCTTAAGTGTCCTTGTGGCTGAGTGACTGATGACAGTCAGGTGGGTAGGCATCCAGACACTGTGCGCTGGGGTTGATGGGAGGTGAAGTCCTGTCAATACTCTGGAGATGGCTCCCACCGGTGACCAGTTGGGGAGACAGAACGCTGACTCCGGACTCCCTAGCAACAGAGGGAGACAGAACGCTGACTCCTGACTCCCTAGCAACCCAAGGAGTCACTTTTAACTGGTAAATTTCGCCCTTCGTATCGCCGTTCAGGAATGTGTGGGATCTCGTTTTCTTTAAATCATAACAAGCTGCGTCCATTTTTTTTTTACATAATTATTGATAAATACCAACTTTACGACGAAGAATTAGAGACACCAGAAAAAGGAATATTACAAGATTTAAAGTGGTAAATTTATTAGATTTACTCTGTCATGGGCGCGTATGAACGAGTGTTCGAGTGGGTGCGTGTGTGCATTTACACATCATTCGTTCTGATTTATGCCTATTTCGTCAGATTTTTCAGCTACTAAGCACCATTGAGAAACCCACATGAGTCAGGGTCTAAACAAGGAACGGGGAGAACCAGCTCAGGAATTTTGTTTTCGATGTTATGCTCCCAGGGGTAAGATAGTTTATCTATGTGTTTTGTGGAATTTGAGTCATTTATTTGTTGAGTTTGGTCAACATTTGACTTTTAATGTATAAAAGAAAGCACTGCTTCCATTGGAGCATCACCAGGTATGATTGAATCATTTCTGTTTTCAGATCCTAATAAGCATTCTTAAAAAAAAAAGGGGAAAGACAAGACTACAGGCAGAGATTCTCCTGGCAAGCAGAAGCATTTTTTTCCATGATTTTACTTCATTTTCTTTTTATTGTTCTTTTTTAAAGTTAAAGTCCCATCAGTTGTCAATTTGTTCTCCGCATTTGACCCATCCCCTGGGGGAGTGGTGAGCTGCAGTCACAGCCACGTTTGGGAACCATTTGGTGGAATGGTTTTGATGGTGGAATGGTGGAATGGGTTAGGGTTAGAGTTAGGGTTAGATTTGTTTGATTCAGTTTACATTGATTTGCACATGAATATGAAACTTCCCTAAAATTATCAAAACATTAAAAAATGAAATCAAATAAATTGTTGCTTGAAAGTACACCAAATAGATTTTTTTTCCAAATGTACTAATACTGAGAATTCAAAAATCTTTCCAAAGTCTGTTAGTGTTTATGAAAAAAAATGAAAAATTTGTTTCTATGTTTTCACAAAAAAAAAACACATGAATTGTCTTGAAATCCAAACGTTAATCTTAAAAGTTCTTTACAAGGGTATATATACATTGCTCATAATTTTAAAATAAACTCTTGATTTTGGATTGACTGGAAATTAGATAAAATCTGATTTGAGTTTAGCCACTTGCTCTTTGGTGAAACATTGTGAGATTGCATTTCTTTTGGAAAATGAAGTAAATTGCTCTTCTACAAAGAAAGTTCACATGAATGTATTTGATAAATGCGGGCTGGTACTGGACTGCCCTTAAATCAGCGGAGATGGAAGCAGAACTGGAGCTTGATGTTGAATTAGAGTAGATGATAACTGAATTGATGATTTGGGAATTGCTTTTATTATCTTATTATATAGTTTCCTATCCTTAGACAAAATTTGTTACAAAACATTTCAAATGGTAAAATTTTTCCTCTGTTATCAATCAAGTGTAATAGTGACCATGTGCCTTTGTCCAACCAATCTCTGGAAAAAAAAAGATTTATTTCTATATAACACATAACAAGAATTCCATAAAGGTGTATTGTGGGGACTAAATTGTGTTTAAATATTACTTTACAATATAGCAGTACTTGCTGATAAAAAGTGGAAAGCTTGATAGGCAGTTTTTTGCCATCAAAACCCCTTTTTAAAAGGAAATTAATACCTTCTAGTTCAAGAAGAACTTTGGAAGGTATATGAAGCCAACAACTTTTTTCATTCCTTAGAAATGAAGCTAGTTTATTTTATTCATCCCATCTAAACTCCCAAACTCTTTAGCCTTCAGTTCACCATGACAATAATCTCCTTTCTTCATGTAATGTGCTTTGTTTCTCCAAATAATAGTAAAGTTGGCTTGGTTTATTGCTTTTTTTTTTTAGATTTAGGGACAGACAGTGAATATGCTGGCTAGATCAATGTAGAAAGACTTCCATTTTGGTGGGAAACACGAAATGTCCCGTTTTGACCAATAATTCAAATAATTCAATTATTATTATTTTATTTTTTTTATAGATAGCATTTCTGCTGTAGTTATGAAAAGTAGAGGAGAGATTGCACAGCCTTGTTTATTTCCTTTTTTAACTATGAATCTGGGAGAAATGCCAGATGACTACATGACTAAAAGAAAATACAGATAAAGAAGAAAATTAACTTTTTCCCTTCTTTTCTCTTTTTTTGAAAAAAAAAAGTCAAACCTTTTCTAGTAACAAATCAGTGAACCTTAAAATAACTATAATAAGATTATCTATTTAAATAGAACATAATCAACTCGCAAAGTACGTGATTCACAACACTAACTCCACGCTTCCGATATGAAATGAGCTCCACCCATGTCTATGGCTCCACCCACCACAACCTCTGTTTTGAAAAACACCGACTTCCGCTTCCGGTAAAAGGTGAGCTTAATGCGCCATTTTCTTCTGCAGATAGGTACTCTTTCTTAGATGTGGTCGACAATGAAACACGTGGAGCATCTTTCAAAGCTTTTTTTTTTCAGATTGGTGTCAAAAACAAATAAATTCTGAACCTTTTGGCGACTCAAAATCCAATTATTATCAGTGAAGCCGGCTTTCCGGCCTTTGGTGGCGGTAATGCAGTTTTATGCAGTTTCAGAGACGCACGGACCGCCACTTTATTGTCTGCCCTTTACATTCACATACAATGAAATCTCCCGTTTCAACACAAAACAACAGAGGAATGAAAATAGTATGTTACATTGGCACAAGAACACTGAAAATGTAGAAAACGGGCCCTCTTTAACTCAGACGGAATTATGACAAACTTGGAGGAAATCTCGTCTTTCGTGGAGGAAGAACGGAAGTGGTCAACTGCAGAGATACTGCACACATCCGTCAACGAACAAAACACTTAAAATTGTTATTCAAACAAAGAAGCTTCTAAAAATTTGTAACGTTACAAACATTCAGCGTATGTATTCAAATCCAACACGCTTTGACAGTCTAGTCGCTCTGCTGCTGCACACGGGGGCCTTGACTCGCTGGACTCTCGTAAATTAACGAGAAACAAAACTCTTAAATTACTCTTCTTTTGTGGACATAATATTCCGTCGTAACTTAAAAACACGTAAAGAGTGAAAAAAGTCATAAATTTAGCGTATGACTTTAAAAGTTATTCTTGTAATTTAACATACGAATTTTTCCGGTAAATTTACGAGTTTAGTCGTGATTTAAAAAACAAAGTTTGTAAACTGGCCCTAATACACCGTCTTACAACTTGGAGGCACAATATAATTATTATTACTGTTGTGTGTCAACAGAAACAATGCTGCTTTCCTGTAAGACCGTCCAAGGGTAACAACACTTGTCTCACATTACACATTTCAATCAGCGGGTCGCTAACGGTAGCTGCGTCGGAGTCGAAGACCTGCGCGTGTGCCTGAAACTCGGATGTCTTTCTAATCGGCTATTTGTTTCAGTTAAAACCTTTCCTATATGGGTACGTATTTCAAAAGTAGTACTTTAGTCTGTCTAAATATTAAACGAAGACCTTGTCGGCTAAATGTATTATCACTAGCATCTACAAGCTTACTGTGCTAATGGCTAATACCGGGGATCATTTATCAAGGAAACCGTCCGTTTGCGAGGGCACAGCTAATGTTGCTGTCAACATTTGTGCTTATTTTTAACTCCTAGTTTTTCGTGAAATTTGAATTAAACTACATAGTGGGGTGTGCTATGTAACCAGCAGAGGAAAATCAAGTCCCGCTCGTAAACATAACATGTAGCTAGCAACAATGAAGTTATGGGTAGTTCAGACAGACGTTTATATTTTGTTGTTTGTTTGTTTGTTTCTGGGGAATTGATGGGTTAGTGAGCGTCGCTTTTACTTTTTTTAAATTTTCCTTTTAATTTTTTTTATTTTATTTTTTTCGAAAATGGCAACTGTCTCTTTTGATTATAATTGCTTGATCACCGTTGCTGTAAGAAAACAAGGCCCTTAAACATGAAGCGGAAAACAGTAGTGGGAGGCGACATCTCAATATATATATCGAGATAATTACGTTCATTTTACGCGGACTAAATACAAATGTTTTATTATTATTTATTTAAAATGACGGAAAACAAAGTACCATCTGTTTTTGAGATTACTGGTTAATATTAATTTATGTATTATGGCGTATGTATGGATTTGCTTTTTTGTTTGTTTATATACTTGTTTTTGTATTTAAATAAGGCTACTATATACCTTTTTAATTTTATTGTCCAATTTTGCTTTTTTTTTTAAATACTGGTTTGAAATTATATTACTTTGAAAAGACTAGAGATGAGACAAAATATCTGAGGTTTGTATTAATATTATAATCCATGAATTTTGGGTATTTAATGCTATTTCTGTGATTTATCTTTTTGTTCTTCCAGAGGAAATTAACATGAACGGCTTTAATAGACGAGGTGTACATAGGACCACATCTTTCAGCAGGACATCAAACCTTGGAGGATCCAAACATGATTTGGAGAGAGACTCAGGCTTCTCGGGTTTGTTGACTTACTTCTAAATCAATGACTGTATAGGAGAACTGGACTGAATGTCTCCTCCCCCTGGCGTTCTAAATAGGCAGTACCTATTGGCTCTCAGAAGCTGAAATCCCATAGATTTATTGAGAAATAAATAGCTATTACTCAGTCATATTTGCCAGTACCTGTTTTTCACACGTTATTGCTAATCTAAATATGGTTTTCATTATATTCTCTTCTGTGATGGGAGATATTCAAGTTATAAACTGACAATTCAGATGCCTCAATAAAAGCATGTGGTGCCTGCCAGTCACCACGTCGAACATTCGAAATGTTTGACAGATTCAGTAGAAGGGGTGTGGATATGAAGATTTGTTGCTAAAGTTTTGTGTGTCTGTAAAAAAAGTTTTGTAACTGTAGAAAAAAAATTGTCTGTCTGTAGAAATGCTTTGTCCATGTGTAAAATCTCACGTTACAGATATTTTTTTTCTACAAGTACAAAACTTTTTTACAGACGTACAGAACTTTAGCAACAAATCCAACTTTATATGTGGAGTTCCAGCAAGCTCACTTGTGATTGATGAGAGTTGTTGTCATAGAAACATTGACTCAGACCGACTTGGACCAATCATTGCTTACTGATGATGTCTGGCTTCAACAGGTCAGCGTCCATATCGTGAAAAGTGGCGAGTGAATTGACTTATTTTGGTTGGAGCCAGAAGTAAGTCATTTTCTATGGGTGATGTCATACTCACTCAGTCCAGTTCTCTAATACAGTCAATGCTCCTAATCTACCTTTTGCACATCTGTACAATTTTGCTTAGTTTTAATAATTTAACTTAATCATATAATTAAAAATAGGCTGTTCTACCTTTTTAAATCTTACTGATGATATATGAGTAACAGACAATGGTTTGGCAAAGTTATTTTTATTGTTTATAGTTTTTTTTTTTTCTGAAACTACACATTTTTTTACCTATGTTTTTTAGTAGGACCAATTTTATAATTAAAAATAGTTATGAGATGAGAATGACCAATTGTTTATTGATAAATAAAATAATTCTTTATAAAGATTGTAGGACTTGTGTGCCTTCTAAGGAGATTCATTTATACTTGAACACCTCACGTCCGACTACGTTTGTTTTGAAACCACAGTGCTACAAATTTCCAACTTAGCCAGGAGAAAATTAACAAAAAAGATGAAAAGCTAGAAAGCATGTAGCTGTATGCCAACAGAAAAAAAAATACTGAAACAAGCAGTTTACTGAACTCAGGGTTTTGATGGAGAGCTTCTCAGGCCAGTAGGTCACTAGAAAAAATGGCATATGTTGTCAGGGACAGTTCACCTTTACAACTGTAAGACAAGCCGTGCCACCATCAATAAAAAAGTTGTCAAATATTTGTGAGATTCAGCATCAGGAAGCTGTGTGTGTTGAGACAAGAGAAGACGAGATCAACACACTATATGTTTCTCTTAGCGGGTTGAAAACCAGAGTTAAGGGCTAGACACTCCAATACTTGTTGGACTTTATGAGGCACGGAATAGGAAATAGAAAGCAGAACTTCATTATATTTTGTTGAAGAATTTGATTTGTTTTTTTAAAGAGTAATATTCAAACGATCTAATAAAAATTTAAGGTTACGTTAACTATCTTTGTTTAAAGAAATAAGGGTAAAAGTAAATGTATTGGTTGTTTTTATTTATGTTCCTATTTTGCACTTAGCTATTTTTAGCATAAATGAGCAAAATGCTGATGAAGCTGTTATATATTGAGTAACATCTATTGATGCCAAAACTAAAATCCATGAACAGTTGTGGTATTATTTTTACATTTTATTTTACCTAGGGTTGCACATGTTTTTAACTTTGTTAGTTTTTTAACTTTGCTAGTCATTGGTTAGTAGTAGTTAGTCATTTTGATATTTAGATGATCAAAAACAACAATCATCCACAGTTGACCATGAATGCTATCAACCAAAATCAAATGTGAAGATCTAGGTCACATTCTCTATGTGGGCTGTTCTCCACTGAAGATGACCTTTATGTTTTTTTATTTTGAAGGTTGACCTGGATTTGGTGTAGCCTTCCTCATTAGGTTGATTGTATCTTTTTCCAGACATTTTTCCAGATATACATCTACATCTGTTAGTGTTTATAGCTTCAGTTTCCTGCGCTTGTGCACACAAAAAAAGGTCATCCGTTTCTTTGAAAACATCAGGACTTCCATATAACCATCCTCTCGTTTTTTAGATGCCAGCTCTGAGTATCTCAGTGCGATGGAGGTAACCGATTCTGAAGAGGCAGGAAGAAATGGGTCAATGTTTGGCCAGCAGTCAGCTGGTCAGCAGGTGGCTGTGGTGGGTGGCCCATACTCTGGACTGTCTCCAATGGTCTTCATGAACAACTTTGTCTTAAAGCAGGTAAAACATTCTCAAAACCAAACTGTACCTTAGATTATATCATGTAAAATTATTTACTGTCACTAGATCTAAACAAAAGAGTATATCAGTGCAGTTTATTTGGCTTTTATTTAATGGTAAATATTGTATTGGAAAGGCTGATTGACAGATATTTAAATGCGGATGTCGCTATTCTTGATGAGGCCTAGATTTAAAGGAGCAATAGTTTGCTACCCTAAAACCAATTTATTTCCACTTTTGAAGATTTTGTTGGGTTTGGCCTCTTACTGGATAACAGTTTAGCCGTCAATGGAATATCAGCTGGCCACAGAAAAATTCCAGTGTTGGCAAAAATAGGAAAGGCCAAGCCTTCATTCAAAGGTCATGAAGTTTCTAGAATTGGTTCAAACGCCAGGTGTTTTAACCTATTATATTAGTACAACTGTTTATAAATTTTGCTTGTTTAGTTTTATTTTTGTGTATTTTTACAATTTAAAAGCTTTTTAATAGCTATTTATTTAAACGTTTTTGTTTGTTTTCAACTTGTTTTTCCTCATTTTTTAATTCAAGCTAAACAAGAGTTTGATGCTAAAAGTGTAACAGTAGTTAGAGATCCTTGCCGATTTAATATTCAGTGAAGTAACTGGCCTAAATACAATGTATAATAGTTTTGAAATAGTAAGTCTCCTTATCTAGTTATTTTTTTTGTGAATTTTTTCTGTTAGGGCAAAATGGTGAAATTCTAGTTTTTTACTCTATCTGAATATTATTTCCCTCATTTTCAGGTAGTGTTTATAATTTTTTTGCCTAGAAATATCTCATAATTACTGCATTATAAATACCATAATGAGTTTTTTTTTTAGCCCTCCCCTACAGCTCCAGCAGAAAAGCAGTGGGGTTTTCCTTCCCACCTCGAAGTTGTGCCTCAGTCACAAGTGGTACTTCTTCAACCAGTGATGCCCAACAGCAACTCTCCAAATGCCAGCTCTGAAAATCTTAGACAATCCAAAAACAACATGCCCTCTGCCAAGCTACATACCCAAATTGCCTCTCATCCTGTGGACACAGCCACTGAGAGAGTGGGATTCTCAAAGTTAAGGGCAAGATCAGCATCATCAGAGTATGACCAATGGCACCGGAGGCATCACAAACTCTACAGCACCCCCAGCGCTCTGCCAAGTCTGCAGATGCTCGACCAAAACATCGAGGACTTTGAAACAGCCGCCACGCAGGCGGATGAGGATCAGGATCAGCTCCCTGATGAGCTTTCAACTCCACAGGCTGGAAGCTGCGCCCTGCCTTCCTATTCCAAACGGAGAACTGTGACACCACCAGACAAATACCAGGATGTCATCACCATGCACAGCAACAAACTGAAACGCTTCAGCAATACCTATAATATCCTCCACAAGTCGGGCTTGCTGGGGATCACAATGCGCACAAAGCACCTAATCAAAGAGAATAAGCGCACCCAGGGCCTGCTGTGCCAGCTTCAGGAGCACACTGACCTGCTGTTGGAGGCTCTGAGCAGCGGAGACCCACATCTCTGGACTAAACTGCAGCTCTCTCTGCAGAACACTGAGAAAGAACACTGGGGGGCCAAAGCTCACAGAGTCCTAGCATAAGAAAATATCTAGCACTTAAACCTGAGAGCAGGAAGAAAAAAAAAACTGGTCAAAAGAGGCTTTACAGAATGTTAGAAAATTTGATCTTCCGCTAAAAGTTCGGAAAAACCCAAACCGATCTGCTTTGAAATCAAAAAGAAAGAAAGCACAGCTACTTCTCTGAAAGGAGAAATTATAAGCATGACCTTTACTTATAAATACATTTTCTAGCCTCTGTCTTTGCAAAACAGCAAATAACTCTTACATTAGGGAAATGCCTTATAATGTTTAACATGTAGTCCTGGCATGCCTTACACTTCATCTGTCTAGAGCTGGGTTTAAAAAATAGTTATCAATTCATCAAATCTATGAATTCATTTTCCTTTAAAGTAATTCTTGTATTTTTCTCAGGCTAAAAAAGTGCTTTCAGTCATTGTTTAATGTCAGAAATTATTATTTTTATTCCTAAAAGTCCTGCCTTGTTTCAGTTTATATCGTTAGTTTTTTTTTTATTATTAATTAATTAAATACAATTGTTTTCCAATGGAAAATTGACAAATAAAAAAATTGATATGAAATCGATTTCGTATTTTGCTATGATAGCCAGCCCTAAAGTAATTAGCTTGATTTCTTATGTCATAAATGTTGCCGCTGCACTAAAATCATGGGATTTAATCAAATACAAAGGTAGCTTAGATTATCATCAATAAACAAAGCAGGATGACACTTTTTTTTGCCTTTTGAAATGGTGTGGAAGGAAACTGCATTGCAGATATTTGCAGTTGTGTGCATTCGCAGCTTTTGCGTACATATTTTATGCAATACCAAAAATGCATAAAGTCAAAATTGACAACTGCAGAAATTGTGGATTCTCTTAAAAAAGCTCTTAAAAAATAAATGTTGACAGATGGACAAATATTTACACTGGTTTATGAACTTCAGGAAATGTGGGTTTTACATCTTTTTCTCTGTTTGTGACCAGGACTATGTTGTTGTTTTTTTGTCTTTGAGATGTAGAGATGTAGCAGGAGAAGTGGAGTAGACCTGTGACTCGCTCGCTGTGGGATGTTTTTGCAGCTTCATTCCTGCTTCACCTTTGTGCTTAAAACTGTATTTTGTTTAGAAACTTTATAGACAGAAATGATTGCTGAAGTGTTTAGGTTTACCTGTATAATAAAGAATGTTTGCACTGAGGTCACACAAAAGTTCCTTTTGTCAAACGTGTTTCATGATAAAAATAATGTGAATATAAATATCTGATTGCCTGTGCCTTTAAAGTGGGTTTACGTTTCTAGCTAATATTGATGCCTGTCAGCATTTCTTTCTACACGTTGGGTAAATGTTAACGTTGTTGCTGGTTTCTAAGGAAGTACGTTTATTTTTGAAAGTATAAAAAGCAAGTAAGTTATATAAAATAGAATGTATTCAAAACAAAGAAATATATATCTTTAATTTTGCCTTTATTTGGGAACATGTGCTAAAGTTAAAACCAGCTAAAGAAGAAGTGTAAAGATTGTCATTTTTTTATTCTTATAATTGCCTGTTATTGCAAAGTGTGCTTTTCCTCGTCTGTGTCAAAAGTGATTTATTGAACTTCTGGAAAACCTTTGGCTTGTCACTTATTTTTAGCAAAGAATGTATCAATAAAGAGAAAAAAAAGTCTTGTCTTGACTTGGAAAACCTTTTTATTGTCATAAATAAGTACACATCAAAATCTCTACAAAGTTCTACTGGAACTGCGTCTGAAGTAGCTCCTCAGACGTCGAGCATCTGTTGTTTCACTTCAAATGTGAAACCAGTTCAACCAATGATCAGTAAACTAGATGCAATCAATAAGCATCTTAGATGGGACCGAATGGCACAGTGTGAATGTTACTCTGGTAATTCAGATGAGCGTTACTCAACAATCAAGCTTAATACTCTAATAAAGAAGGAGCCTGTGATAGCTAAAGCACAAGCGCCTGGCAGTGTACGCTAAAAACCTCATCCTGTAGCTCTTCAAATGAAAGTCAAAACTCCACAATGCTTAAAAGCCACATAATAGCATTATTATAGAGAGATATAAGGAAAATAATCCAAATATTGGCAGTTTGTTGTTTTATACAAAGCTGCAAAAACATGCAAATCAAATGAAGCAAAAATGTTACAATAGATTTGAAAATACTGGATGGTAACGATTAAATGTGGATTTTTGCTTTTTAAGCAGAAAGGTTTTAGCTTTTATGGCTCCTTTCCTAAACTGAATATGTGTCATCGGTTATTTCAGGGATAGCTTTAAACATGAAGCACCCCATCATCAAAAGAGTCCCAATCATTCCTTTCAGTTTTCTTGACCTAACATGATCCTTCAGTCTTGTTTTTGTGCATCTTCAGAGCACGCCTCAGTTTGCACAGGCAGGATGAGTCCAAGGATCCAGCGCGTGCCAAAAACGTGCTTCAAGTTGGCTCTCCAGTTGCTGCAGTCCCTCACCAGCTCGCCTCTCTGCATCTGACACCACGTCTGTCCCCGAGCCACCAGCAGCATCTGCTGGGAGCAGAAACCAGCGCACACCAGGCCGATGCCCAGCCACACGTACAGCATCAGCACCAGGAACAGCTGCAAGCCTGAGATGGTTCCTGTACATTGAGGGGGCGGAGTTAAGGTCTAGCAGAGTGGCAGCAATCATCTTTGTGCTAGTATTCTTTTTAAAGACTTACCCATGAAGAAGGAACAGACTGAGAGAGGAAGGAGAGTCAAGAAAGTCAAGGGGTTCTCAAAGGAGATGGAGTACTCCACTGTTAAAAATGCAACCCCTAGAACCAGAGAGTACAAACATATGCATGACGTGTAGATGCAGAACATCAGGAAATAACGCATGTTTTTGTTGCCGATACAGTTTCCTGTGAAAAAACAGTGGTGGTCCCTTTTGAGGATGATCTTCCTGCACAGTTTGCAGAAGTGCCGGCCGTTCAGAAGGTAGTGAGCATCCACTTTGTCGGAGCAGTGTGGAGAGCACACAGGGATCACAGTCTCATTGGCACTTTCAGCAGGATATTTGATAGTCATGACATAGTTGCCCAGCGCGTTGAACATCAAGAAGAGCACAAGAACCGTGTGGAGAGTTGATGACACCATCAGAGAGGTTTCTGGGTAAGGGAAGATTGTTGGGATGAAGAAGCAAAAGTGCAGGATGTTTGTGACCGCTGTAGCCATGAAGAAATACACAGGTGCTATGGCGTTGAGCAGTCTCAGTTTTAACATTCGAGTGAGCATCTCTGTAGGACAAAGACAGAAAACAGGTCTGATCAGAAGTGGAGAGAAGCAAACAACTATGTGTTAGATTAAAAAAAATGCCTCTATTAAACACAAACCTTGTGTATGTTACAATAGAATAAAATAGAATCTTTATTAATTCAGAAGGAAATTCAAAAGCAGTAAGCTGCTTGCATTCTAAACAATGAAAGAATACAATCATAAAAACACTCAAAGATTAGAACCTATTCATCAAGACAAAATAAAACCATCAGCACGTGTTATCTAAATAAAGAAGCCTTTGTATTTACAAATCAGATATTTTTCTATTGTTATACATATCCAAATAAATGGAAGGTTGTACAGTGGTGTGGTAGTTGTCGTGCTCCTTAAAGCTGTAAAGGTTCCATGTCATTTCTGTGTGAAGATTGACCATTTTTCTATGTAGGTTTTCCTACACTCCAGATTCCTTCAAAATTTCAAAGATTGCTCTGTTACTTCAAATGACCTCTTACGGATGAATGTTTGTGGATGCCCGTGGCCCTGGTCCTGGCAAATGAGCTGTTCAGACTCTAGCCATGCCTTCATCTTCACCAGTGATTCTGCTTACGATGAAGAAACAAAGTGGATGCTGTGACGGATGGATAATCAAAGGATTGTCAAAAACAATCCAACAGATCTTTCTACCTTTTGGACTTACTATATGTATGCAATGTAATATTTAAAAGCAATTTTAAAAATCAAAATTAATGAAAAAAATTGATTTTCTTATTTTGCTAAAAAAAACATTTTGAGACAATTGTCATGTAACTATAGTAATAATAATAATACTATAAGCAAAAACTGGTTATCTCTGGTTATGAGAAGAACTAGTTTCTGTGTAAATGTGGGTCTTTGGGGCTACTGAGAATTCCAAGAATACTCTATCAGTCTCTTGGTGATCTCCTAACCTGCAGGAGAAAGAAACAATCAAACCATATCGTGACACATTAGGTTCCTTAGATTAAACCTGATGTTCGCTTCCAGACAAAAACATGATCATTTAGAGTCCTTACCCACGTTACAAAACAGTTTGAGTTTACGAAATAATAGCTGGATATCTCTCGACAGGAAATTCTTCCAGTTAAAGATGATGGTGACCCCAACCTATGTGTCGCCCTGACTTTGTCTCCAGGATGACGCCTCTGCCTACCTGAAGATGTCCAGCTGTGGAGGAGCTGTTCCTTCAGCACCACGGAGCTTCCTGCAGCAGCCTCCTTCACGCAGACAAAAACGGGTTTCTCAGAGCCACGCTGACGGTGTTCATCCTCGAAGTGTCCACTCACGTCTTTACCGCCACCTGTCGGTTCGGGTGCGCATGCTCAAACAGTAAAAAAAAAAAAAAAAAAGATTTATGGAAAGAAACGAAAAAGTCATACTGTGTTTTTAGATAGATAGATAGATAGATAGATAGATAGATAGATAGATAGATAG